>JAVQKC010005169.1:0-19917 GCA_036025475.1 Philypnodon macrostomus
TCTTCACTTCACAGGTGTGCCCTGTCAGGGTTAATAAGTGGGATTTCTTGCCTTTTCATGAAAATAAAGAAAACTCATTGAATGAATGAGGTGTGTCCAAACTTTTGGTCTGTACTGTAAAGTGAAAATGCTGGCTCTAAATGCTCTTAGTGATTACATATGAGACTGAGGTAGAAAACTAAGATAACAAAAAGGTGAAGTCTGATTTTTAACCAGCGTGCCGGGAACACTTTGTGCCGTGAGTGATTTTGAAGTGTGCCGTGAGAATTTCACTTATTTTTTTTTTTCTCAAAATACGTTAATTTGGGAACAGTGGGGGTAAATGAATGCACTTCCCTATAGTAGGTGAGTTAATAATGTGTATGGTCATCACAAATACTGATATATGAAACATAGTGCTTTTTGGTAATATTTTGGGCCAATTGTGTTCCCGAGATGCTCTAAAGTAATCCAATTACCCAAAGACATGCCTGTGAAATGGTGACTCTAAGTTGAAGAGAGTGAATGGCCGTCTGTATGACCTGTGTGTATACCCCATCTAAGGCCCAAAGTAAATTATTTTTTCAAAATGTGTGGCAAAAATATGTGACGGCCAGGTTGGAGGCAGCAAGCACAAGCCTGGGAGAGGAGAGAGAGAGGCGGGCAGTACTGAAAACAAAATAATGTCTGGCAACGACATGCAAGGTGTGCTAAACCGCCTGACCTCCTGTCCGGTAGAAGTGTGGAGTTTGGAGAATGGGACTAAATGCACTTGACAGGGGTCAGACAAGATGGCCGCTGAAGACCGAACCAGCCAGGTCTGAGCTGACACGTCCCCTATTCATCCAACATGCTGTCCAACTCTATAGAAATCCTACCCAACACATCGTTATTCTCTATTTTTGTGGCCTTTCACTCTACAAGACATTACCAATGACATTACAGTTTTTAAACAATCTTGAGGATTATTGGATCAAATCTACCTAAGAAATTCCTACTGGTATATTTTTTCAGCTTTCATCTCTTGCTTTTCACTTTGTGGCTACTCCTATGTTTTTGTTGAAGACATCTCTAAGCATCTATAAGTTTTTTGCCTAATTACATTATTTTTGTCTGGATCTTACTTCCATGCACTATCTAATGCACTTCTGACTGATTCACCTTCGATCAGTCTTTCAACTTTACACAATGCATTTTGACAATAACTGTTAAGTTACTATTTTAAATAAAATAGGTGAGACCAGACTAGACAAGATGATCACATTAAGAGTGGTCTTAAGTACTTTGATATACAAGCCTTTGGTGTGGAACATTTAGACGAGTATCCATCCAGCTCCAAAAAGTTTCACCTGGGTCTGATTGATGTAACATTTTCCCTTGGGCCAAATCTTCAGACTTCAAGAAACTTCACATGTTTTACATTTTTTTGCTCATTTTTAAGACAAGCTTTTAACACTGGTATGCAACAACATCAGAGACCTAACAAACTGTCCACTGAAAGTACTTTGGTGGCAATGTAGATCTCGTTAAACCCCCGGCATAATGTATTAAGACTGTAGAAATAGAATTAATTAACATTACGCCATTTTTTTCTCTTTTGCAGATAACACAGCCGGCATAGTGACAAAGCGCGGAGGCTTCAGACGGCGCATACAAGAGATCTACTTTTTGCCCGTTTTGATTGAGGACAACGGCTACCCTCCCAAGAGCAGCACGGGGACCTTAACCATCCGAGTGTGTGGCTGTGAGTTAGATGGATCTGTGCTCACCTGCAGTGCGGAGGCAATCTTTCTCCCAGTCGGACTCAGCACCGGGGCACTTATCGCTATTCTTCTATGTATCATCATTTTATTAGGTGAGTCAAGACTAAACCAGGTCTAAAAAACAGGACCAGAGATTACAACTCAGAAAAATACTGCCACATTTTTTAGGGGCCAATCACAATTGTCATTCTTAACCCTATCCAGTCCCCTCAAAACAGAGTGATGAGGAGTAGGGCCCCTAAGAAAGAAATGGCACAGCCCTTAAAGTCTAAACTGTGACCAGAGGTGGGTAGTACTCAGTTACATTTACTTGAGTAACTTTTTAAATAAAGTTTACTCCATAGAGTAGCTTTACAGTACAATACTTTTGAATTTTACTTGAGTAATCATATTTTGAAGTAACTGTACTCTTACTTGAGTAAAATCTTGGAAATCTAGAAAGAGTAAGAGTACTTTTACCACCTCTGTGTGTCATGTAAGAACAGCTTCATGTGAAAAATGTGATGATGTGGAAATTCTGTTCCTTGTGCCTTAATTTTTGAAAATATTATTTATGATTTTAGTTTATCTTTTGAAAATATCAAAATCTGTTTATTATTTTTAGATTTTTTTTTCCAGATTACCACAAAATTAAACAGTTACTCAGTACTTGAGTAGTTTTTTCACCCAGTACTTTTTTACTCTTACTTAAGTAATTATGTGAATGTAATATATTGAGTATTTTACTTAAGTAACATTATTTTGAAGTAACGGTACTCTTACTTGAGTAGAATAATTGGCTACTCTACCCACCTCTGTCCATACAGTCCAATGGTAATTATTGGCAGTTGGAGTCTGCTGGAGGGGAAAAATATTTCATCTCAAAACCTCTGTATGGATAATTGGCACAGTCAGGTACCATCCAATTATCTGTGGTCAGTGACTTGAAATGTGCTGATGGTTAAGCTTAGGTCAATGCAGTTAGCATGTCACAGTTATCATTAAATAATCATTATCATATTAATGCGTGGGAAGCAATGTGAGAGATAATAAGAATGAGATGAATGTAAAGTGAAGGAGGTGAGGCATATACGCTGGATCACTTCTTTGCATTAACGGATAGAAGCAGGTTCACTATCAACATCACAATTATGTTTATGTTTATTTATATTATTATATTTTGCATCTTCTGGAATGAATGTTATAATTGTTACTCTGTTTCTCTTATCATGTATTGTGTTCATTTGCCTAATAGGCTTTTTCTGTGTCTCATGTTCATCATTTACTAACATTATCAAAAAGAATGATATGGTTTGCACAAATGAGAATAAAGGCTTTCTGCGAGGAAATAAACAATACATTCAATGTCCTCTCTTACCATGGGATTTGTATCCTCTCTTGCCACAGAATGTATGTATTAATAGTGACAGTCAATTGTTGTCTTCTTCAGCCCTACTGACTGGCTATTGTAAACGGTCTACCCCACCTAAAGCTCATAGTTGATGGGATAGGTTCCATTCACCTGCGACCTCTAATAAACAGATACAATCGTTCGTATTTTGAGTATGCTGTCACTGGACCTGACTCTATTTTGTAGTTTTCATTTTGAATTGCATTCTGTAGTCTTACAATACATTTACCATCCCTCCTCAGTCTCGTTATTGGCCATGCTTCTCTATCAGTCTTGCCCTATTTCCTCCTCCTCTCCGAGCATTCCAGGAGCAGATCCAATGTGGTGGAACTGTGGCTGACGTTCACTCTTTTTCCTTTCTGTATTGCAGCAGAGCCCTAATTGCCAGTCTCTCACACAAACACAAGCCCTTTATCTCGGCCCGGCCAAAGCACACTTCAACAGACAGCGGAGGCAGCAGAGGCAAAGTCTATAGCCTCCACGGTTCAGCACCTCCTCTGCCAATCTCTGTACACACCTCCAAAAGCTCCAATTAGACCATTACTTAAAAAAGAGCAAGCACCAGCATCATGAGTGAGAATGGCTGAGAGAGAATCGCCTTTTCTCTTCGGCTGTTCCTTCTCACAGGTATACACAGGAAATCATCTAACGCTCTGCTCTGCATCCTCTTCCTCGTGCTCTTACACCAACTATCTACATTTATATCTTCCTCTAGGCCTCCCGTCTGGCAGCTCTTACAACAGCATAATTCTATCCACATATTCATATCTCTTCTTTGTACATGTCCAAACCATTTCAATCTGAGAATTTATCTCCACAGCAACTTCCCTCTGTCCCTCTGATTCCTGATCCCATTCCTTCGGTGATAAAGGGGTCATCCAATAACTGGAAGGTTGTTCTTTCAACGGTAGGTGCGGTAGTTACAGAGGCCACTTGCCACCACCAGTGTGTGAATGAAGTCTCTAGAAAACTATCTAAAACTGATGAAATGTTGATTGTGTTATTCTCTAACTCTATCCCCCTATAACCTTACTTCCCCACTTGAAACAGAGAGACTACCAAATTTTAAAAAGAATTGAAAATTAATATTATTTTGTATTCAGAGGAAAACCCACAGGCAAACAGAATAAACACAGCTCAATTTCTCTCGATTGCAGAAGACTGATCCACCCTGGAGCTGCAGCACCAGTGTGGCAGTATACAGGGAAGGAAGAGGAGACATTGTAAGCGAGTGATTTACAATGCTTTTGGTCCTGGTGTCCTCACAGCCCGAGGGTAGAGGAAATGGCACGAGGTAAAAAGAGATAAGTGCCTTTGTTCCACAGATGTGTAGAGATTGTTACATTCCTTACATGTAACATCTAACTAGACTGGAAATGAAAGAATGTCCACAGTTGTCAAGGGGGCAACAGTCCATATGTTATTTGCTCTTTATGGTGCATGCCCTGGTATTGTAAAGGCTCTGATAGAACATTGGAACATAGTCTTTGCTAAGGTTCTGTCAATCTTTGGACACTGTGTGACTTCAATATGAAACTTTATATCTATAGCATAGTTTCTTACGGTTTATCATTTATAGATTATGAATGGATACTTCTTATTTGACCGTACAACTGAAAATACTGACATTGTAGAAACAGCTAGAGAATTGTGCATGTATTTCAATTGATTAGCAGTAAGATGGCTGTAATGCAAAAGTGTCAAAGTAGCAGTTTAGGAAGCTGTATATTGTTAGTATTAGATGCTTCAAAACATAATGAATTCAGTATCAGAGAAAATCTATAAAAAGGCTTATTTACTTTTTGCAACTAGTGTAATTCATAAACAGCTTTCTATAACCAGAAATGGCAAATGGTCCAATATGCCTGTTTAATAGTAGTATAATGTCCTGTTTTCAGTGTTTTTCTGGCATCAGTGCCTCTCATTCGACATAATGGCTTGATAGTTTTTCTTTGGGCAACAGTTCAGACTGCGAACGCAGAGCTGTGTACTGCTCTATCTAGTATAATTGCAACTATTAGTCCACACTGATAGGATAATAGTCTACACTCATCTGAAATTTATCTTGACACGAGTGACAGGGGGATAGAGGTGGGTAGGCAAAAATGGTACTGTTATTTCAAAATATGCATTAAAGTTACAAAAAGTAGCCTAAATGTAACTAAGCACATTTTACATCAGATTAGGGGACAAAATATCGAGAAGATTTTTTGTGAGATACAGTATCGGTATGGTAGGCTGCTGTATTGGAATTTTGAATATTTCAAAAAAATAAAATCTGGCAGTACTTATAATTAATTAGTATAAATACAGTATTAATTCCTTACACGTGATATATCATTAAACGTGATATATCATTATTATTATGTGCAATATATCAAGTATTGCAGTATCGCCATATTGAGATATTATCGATATCGTGAGCCATGTATCAGTTACCCTAAGGTTTCCAGTCCTACATCAGATACTGTGAAAACTCTCTGCTTTATATTCTAACACTGTCTAAAACAGGGGTTCTTAACCTTTTTCACTTCAAGGCCCAAAATTTCCAGTATAAACTGGCCCTGGGCGGATTAAATTACGACCTATATACAGTATACAACAGGAGAGGGCTAACCATTGCCGCTTGCGGCTACACATGCGCTCTTTTAGACCCGGAACAAACAGGACGATAGCACCACCTGTAGCCTCCAATGCCCATTACTGCACAAACTCAGAAGATAGAAGTTTGTGTCGGTTTGGAGAGAAGCGGTTTCAGACAGAGGGAGAGTGCACGGCTCGCCCGATTCCTTCTTGTTCTCTGCTCGTTGAGTCGCTTGTTAATCGACTGAAGTTGGCCTCAACCACGCACAGCCCTGTGGTCTTTAGCGCAGAGAGAAGTGCGCTGCAGTTAACACTTGGAGGCCAGAGACACACCAAACGGACTCTTTTTCAGGGAGTGAAAGATAATATAAACAAAGCCAGATGCTGCTTGGTAGAGGGGCTGGACCACCAGGGGAAAAATTGCATATAGCCACAGTATTATAAGTTAGCAGCAGTGTGGTTGGTTGTTGTGCTGTCTTCTCCACAGGACAGACTCACTGGTCTAAAAAGACCACTGGTCTAAAAAGACCACTGGTATAGAAAGAAAGTGGTTAAGAAAAGGTGTGGTTGGAGGAGAATGAATTGGTAGTCCGTGTGTATCTGAGATAAGTTGAGGATTTAGGCCTGGAGCATTTCCAGTGAGTTCAGTGGACAGGGACTAAGGTTAGCAGGGCAGATAAGATAAGCATCAGGGGTGGGTGGGGTAGTTTAATTGTGTTTATCTAAAGCTCCGGGGGCAGTTGTGAGTGAATGTGTGTTTGCGCTCCGAGGTGGAAGTGTCTCTGTGGGTCAACATGGGCCATCCCGACTGAGTTTGACACCAGCGAGACGGATCACTTTGAGAAGGGTGGAGTATGGACACATGGAGGACAGACTGCAAGGTTTGGTAGCTTCCTGTTAAAAAAAGTACAATGGCAACAGCAAAACAAAAAGACAGCTTTTTTATCTTTATTTTGGCACTCAACATTTCCACTGGCCCTTGGCTTCCATTAAAAATGTATTGCGTATATATACCTGTTACCTATATGATTATTTTCTAGAATAGATACATTTTGCAGAGCCTATTTTCTATTTAAACTGTGATTATCAATTGGTGGGTGGGGACCTAATTGTGGGTTTTTTATTTGAAAACATTAAATAGTATATTTGAAGGTGTCAGATTTCTGCTTTGTATTATAATTAAAATGGCCTGGCACTAATACCTATTACGTTAGACAGCCCAGAGACGGATCACTTTGGATAAGGGTGGGCTATGGACACATGGAGGACGTACTTCAGCATTTGTTAGCATCCTGTCTCCCCTCTCTTTCAATAGCACGTGTCAAGAGAGGCAAGACTGACGAGATTCAGCCCCTAAACTAAACACAAAATCACCCCCTTGTGTATTTTTACCCTCCACAGATATGGCAATTTCCTCCCACCACCCGCCAATTCAGTCATTCCGGGCAATATGGGGACAGCTAACAGCACTGACAAGTTAAAACGCCGTCCCAGTGTTTCTGCTAATAGCGAAAAATACCCCCGCTAATGGACACAATGATTTATCACCACTTCAATCATTCCTGACATGTGTATAGCTACTCTTTGTGTAAGCTCCATTTCTCCGAAGCCATTAAAGTAGCCATCTTATATTGGCTGAGGGGGTGGACAGGTAGAGCGGCCCCCCATCTAATACAGCCCATACATTACCTGTAAGCTGTTAAAGGGTCATCACCCCTTAGGCATGGATGAATGATAATGTCCTCTATTGGCACAGTTAAGTGATTCTGCCTTTTATCACTTAGATGCTGTTGTTTTTATAACTGTGGATGTGCAATTTATACAATAGCCTCTTCAGACAGCTCTTTTAATCCCTCTCTTGCGCAATTAATTTCCTATTGATTAGCTGTTAAGAGCTGATTTAGAAATAGTGGCAAGCAAAAAAAAAAAAAACAACAACTGTTAAACTGTCCGGTTTTATACAAATAAAGTTTGGTGTTTACTAAGCATCCAACTAAATGTATACATGTTATGAGGACTAACCAACCAATAAACCAGCTGTTTACATAATTTACATTATTTTATCTTTAATCTTTTTTTACTGGACTTAAAAGGGACTTACCTTGTACTGTTTTTTTTAAGGTTTTTCACATCATTTTGCCACATCATCTTTTTTGGAGCTGTTGCTTTCTCTGCTGAAAAAGGGCCCACTTTTCTCCTGCTAGCCACGCCCACTTCACTCTGACACCCTCTTTGCACTTCCTGGAGAGGGCAGTATTTGTAGAGTATACAATTTGAATGTGTTAGGTTCCTGAGAAGGTCAGTGCATCAGCATACAGGATTAAAAATACATAGACATAGAACATAGATTATAACATAGAAGCTCAGAAAAAGTTTCCCATTCATATATATTAACGATGACCAAACACAGGAAAACTCAAAGACACTTTACAATTGCATTATTCATTCACTCCACAGTCACACCTAGTGGTGGTATGCTACTTGTGTAGCCACAGCTGCCCTGGGACACACTGACAGAGGTGTCTGTGCCTACGTCCCCTCCGACCACCATCAAACCCCAATAACACAGTCACTTTCATTCATAGGCAATGTGGGTTGAGTGTCTTGCCCAAGGACACACAGTTTACACTTGGGTGGGGATTCGAACCCTCTGGTTTCAGGTTTACCCACTGCACCTCTTCTGCCCCACATACGATCTCCATTATTATACTGGCTTTATAGGGCAAATATAGGGTTGGTCTTTTTACTGAACATGTTGCAAAGAATAACATGATAATTTGATAATTACAATAAAAACATTTTGGAAAGTAGAATGTAGAAAGCATTGTTTTTGGAAAGGGTTTGGTCCATAACTGTCCAAAGTAGACCATAGAAACCATAGATCAAGTGTCTAATGATAGTAAATTGCTCAGCATATGAATCACATTTGGCACATTTCTGTGTTCTGTGATTTTGTGGAACAAGAAAAAAAAAAATACAGAAAGAAGTATTGTTCTTAAACTTTGACATAATAAGTGATCTTACAGAACTGTGGCAACAAGTTACAAGTGAACAAAAGACAAAATCAGACTGGATTTAAGTATGTGGTAAGTCGTTCATTGTATCTCAACTAAAGAAAAGCACTTCACTCAACAATGGTGAACTAATGTTGTCCTAAACTTGTTTGGACATGTTGCATTTGGGTTAAACCAGCTGGTCTAAAGTCAATATGAAAAAAACTATATTGCACCCACATAAAAAACTAAAAAGATGAATGTTTATGTCTGATTGTGTTTGTAAGTGTTAAAACTGTGTGGTTTAAAATTGAAGGTATGGTTAGTATTACAATTATACTGGTATTGCAATAACCCAGGCCTTCAGACTTCTCATCATATTTCACATCAATAGGGTGGTCTAACAGTGGGGACTCTACTTGACTATCTACAGATATTATTTTAGAAGCCAATGTAATTTTCTTGTATTTTTCTGAAGGTGAGATGGCTCCATTTCACTAAAATTACGATTATAACGAGCCAACATAATTACCACACTTTGTCCGATGTTCTTATTTGTTCAGTAATATTGAGGCATTTAGATGTGTCACTTCCCTTTATGCGCTGACCTGAACTCTAACACCACGAGTCAGGATTTTAATTTGCTCTTCTTCTGGGTGAGATTGGAGGCGTTGCATTGTAGGAAATCGATGGTAAAATGGGATGGAATGTGCTGAGTGGATGTGAGCGAATAGAGTCAGCTCTCAGGGGCATTAGAGGAACATTGGAATAAGTCTGGACAATGTTTTAACTTCTTTGAAGAGGCTGCAGACAGTTATCTGCTCTTTCAAATCCCTCTGTGCAACGTGCTCGCAAGATTCATTTCTTGTTATTTGGAATTGATTGTTTTTTATGGACTCATTTAAGCTTTATTCCTTTTAAATGTACTGTGTGCTTTTTGCTCAAAGGCAACACATAACGTAAACATTGTTTTTGTGAATAGTCTAACTGGAAGATCACTGAGAGTAAGGCAGATACCTGTGTTGATGCTTGTTTGAATAGAACATTGTACTAAAACTAAGAAAGTAAAGTAAACTACAGCATTTAGGTATGATAATGAGAATTGGAGGTGAATGTGTACTTTGGCATGTACAGTATGTGGGCAGTTAAATACCATTTCTAAAGACAAGACTTGAAATAACTTACAGGTGTGAATTAAGTATGCTCAAACATATAAAATGTGTCTCCTTGATAGGTTAATATATATCCCAGTTACACACACCACTTCAGAATGGAGGATACTTCTAAATAAATCGTGGCTACAAGGCCCTGTGTACTACTCCAGCCACTGCCACTACCATAAATAAACATATACATACATACACTAAGGTCTTAGCATCCATGTCATGTTCTGGTAAGTGTATTTTGTCCTGTAAGAATGGTGAAAAGCAGAAACATAACATCTGAATACTACCATGTCTTTAAAAGTTATTTTGACATAACAGCTTGGCCAGTGGCTTTGTATTTCACAATGCTGACAGTCACTCTGCATTTTGACTGGAAAACCAGTAATGCCTGGTGCTTACTCACAGCACAGACTGTGTGGCATGTGGTTAATGAGGCTTCCCTAATATGAACCAGCAATGCTTTAAGCTCAGCCAACTGGGGACATTGAGAGTATCACTGTCACTCATGTTTATATTCTTACTATGTTGCGTTTACCAGTCTCAGTTTTTCTTGTTTACTATGTCAGACCAAATTAGCATTTTTTTCCATGGGATCTTCATGATCATACAAAGACTGATGGTTGTATCTTACACCAGCTGTATCTTTAAAACCTGTGGCTATTTCACTAAATTGTTCTGTGCATTCTATAATCTTTGAAGGTTGTTTTTGGCAGGGCTTCATGTGCACTATGAAAAAATGTAAGATATAAAACTATTTTCCATTTATAGTGTCTCCACCAAAAGACTGTTTGTGTATTGTATTCTAAAGTCAAGCGAGTTATGGTCGTGAGAGCCAGCCAAGTCACTAATGATCAAACTGGACCTGTATATAAACACATAAAACCTCTTAATGCCACACTTAATAACTGGTTGGGTTACTTTAGAGGGTATATAAAAAGCACGCTAAAAAGACCTGTCTCCATTTCTCGCACAACAACAGGAAGCTAATTATCGCAGCTTTGTGCACGAAGGAGACTGCACAGTGTGGAAGCTGCTTTGATGTCACAAATATGTCCACTCTTCTGCTACAGACGCTAGCAAGACTAAAGCTAATGATTATTTGGCTCTCACTGGCTTAGTCATTGTTTAGCACAGTGATAAAAAGACAAATGCATGACTAACAGGTATGGCGCACACAACTGCCTGGAGCGCCTTGTCAGATGCGTCAATCCTGCATAATGAATGGTCAAATATAGGGCAGCAAAATTTAAAATAAAATAAAAAATCAAGGAAGAAACAGACATTTTAAAAAGGCACTTTCAGCTTACAAAGTGTAGACAGTTGGCACATGGGAAAAAAGACGAGGTCCCACAAGTTCTATTATCTCAAACAGTCTCTGAAGTCATTTTTACTCACAGAGCCACTCCCTGAATATTGTATTAATCAATAAATCCTGGACATGGTTGTAAACTATGAATATGAATGCACAAGCAGGTAAAGTGAGTATTATTTCGCTATCTTGTCATGTCTTCAATGCAGGTTTTGCTATTATCATATTTTGGCGATGTAATAAAGTTTGTGGCTCCCAGCAAGAAGGTTGTGGGTTTGAGCCTCCGGTCGGCCCACACAATATTTTTTTAGAGGAGCCTGCATGTCCTCCCTATTGTTACTGTGGGTTCTCAGTGTGCTCTGCTTTGCTTTCACCAAGATGTCGAGGAGAATTGGTGATGAGATAAAACACATAAATGAAGTGAATGCTAAATGATAAAGATACTGATGAAGCTATAGACTGAAGTTGTAATTAGACGCTTATTACAAAGAGTATGTGGTTTGCACATGCCAAGCTAATCTGTGACACCAGTTCTTCCCTTTGCTGTGCATGTGCTCTGTAAAGTGACACTTAAAAGATGCCTGCGAGCCTCCATTTCTGTCCGAGGCAGCAGTCCACTTCAACTCAAGTACCTAAACACATTTCACACAACTGCCCAAAATAACTGAAGCAGGGTGACACTCTGCACTCCCACAGCGACCGACCAAGGAACAGCCATTACCAGCGATAACAGGCACACACACAACGCAATTTGTTACATAAACTGTACTTGGAGATGTTATTTTTTCCATTATCTCCTAAAGGTAGCAGTATAAAACCATGGATTCAATTTTCTGTCTAAGGGAAATGTATGTTCTTGTTCTAAAATGGCTGATGGGAATTGGCCCTGTGATGGATAAACACATAATCCATGCCATCAGTTTACAGAGTAAACTTTGAAAAGTGGCTTCCGATATCGTTATATTTGGCTATCACTCTGAGTGGAGTCTGCATGTCCACAATGTGTTACCGTGGGTTGAATTTGTGTACTCTGGCTTCCTTCCTAAACCAAAGACATGCATTTTCTGGGTGGACTGATTACTCTAAATAGCTCCTTGTGAATGAATGGAAGAATGAATGGTTGTCTTTCAGTGTATGTGTCAGAACTGTGTCTAAATGGTCCAGGGTATATACCACCCATACTTGCTGGGAAAGACTTCATTCAGCCTATGTAACCAACATGAATAAGCCCTGTGGTGTTTTGAAGAGCTACTGCATATCCATATGCTCTTGTAGAGTCCCAGGCTGCTGTATAAATGTGACTGCAGTAAAAAAAACTAAAAACCTGGCCACTCTGTAGACTATTACAGCTCTGTGTTAACAGACTGGTAAATTGAGTGTCTCGAGGAGACAGTGATAATACCTGAAAAACTACAAAGCAGACAGATGTATTATACGTACCTGGTTTTAGTCAGGTGATCAATGAATCATTTCAAATCAATGTTGCCTTCATCTCGACAAAGGAAGCAGCTCGTTGCTCAAAGTGCTCATTCTTATCACTACATCAGCCTCTCAAAGCGAACAGGTAAATATATGTATTTTCAATGCAAAATGAGCAGAGATATTAGTCTAAATGCTGACAACTAATCAATTGTACAAGAGCAGTTCTGTCTCGAGCTGGAGAAACGGTTTGATAAAATGAGGAAGATAAGCCTGTCAGACTCATTTCCTTCACAGATGAGAACTTTAACAAACTAATGTAAATGCCATCTACTGTGTGACAGTAAAAGATAGTGTTTAAATCACATTATTTATTTCTTTAAGGCCGTTAAACAGTGTTTTGTGCATGCACATTCAGATTTAGTCGGCTTCGCTTACAACACTTTAGATCTCATCTCTGGATTATCTGGTTTCACATCATTTAAAAATACTTGGATGCACAGTGGCAGAGTGGTTAATGCTCTTGCCTCTTAGTAAGGGGCTGATCCTAGGGCTGGTCGGCTACTATCTTATTGAGGTGAGTCTGTCTGTCCTCACAGTGTTGCCGGGTATTCCCCCACCTCCTCCCAAGACATACATTTTTGTGGGTTAATTGGAGACTCAAACTTGGTAACTGAATGTGAGAATGAATAGTTGTCGGTCTGTGATTAACTGGCTATTGTATCCCGCCCCAAAAAATCAGCTCCAGTCACCCACAACAGTAATAAGCAGAATAAAAAAACAGTGTTATTGTTATTCTCATGTTTTATTCACGCTTGTACCATTTTATAATTTGATTTAACATAATATAATGTGTCTCTAAACATGTTCTCTCGATATAATCTTCTATTCCATTGACTGGACACTTGTGTGTTTGGAGTTATGGACTCTCAGGCCTCCTTTTGGTGCCATTTGTTTACTTAATTAAATCATGAGAGTCATCTTCAGTGTGACAGGTGAGGCAAACAGACGGTTGAATAATCCCAGAGAGACGCTCACATCCACAGACCTGGCACTAATGATTTCATTAACATGGCTAACAGGCTGAGGGTACACCTGTTCCTGTGCACTACACCGGATACCTCTCTAACCTTGAGACTACACTTCCAGGCTCCTGCCAACACTCACTTTTTGGGCTCTCTGAGAATTTTGCACTTTTAAAAGATACAAAGTCTTTTTTTTCTGTCTCTAGTGCTTTTCTCCCACATATGCCGCTTCCAGTCAAAATATGACTTTGTGTGATGGCCAAAATGATCTCATGTGGATCACAGGGGGTTGCATACTTGGACTGGGACATGTGAGAAGCTTTTATCCCATTAAAAACTCCATAAATACACAGCGTATTACTGAAATTAAGACTATACCATTTTGAGTATTTTATAATGCTATCAAACATTTCAATTTGAAAGCAAAATAGTATAGAGAATGACGGCAGCTAAATCTGGATTTTGTTTTTTTCTTCTTGACCTGTACTTTTCATTGACGTGCTTAAAAATAGCAATAGACTGTAAGAGTATAAGAAAATGTATTGCCCCACTATAAATACATTAGAAACACAAACACTTGGTTAAACTTGAACAGTTTTGAGATCAATATAAAATTGTGTTATGTGAAATACCATACTATATAAGAAGATTTTGTTTTTATATTTTTTGACCAATCATCTTCTTCCCGTTGTTTCTCCACATCACTTTCTTTGTCAATGTATCTCTATGGACCTCTCCTCACATTATCTGCGTGCTTTAATGGTCTGCAACTTGTCAAGAAGGGTCCTATCTGTCTCCTAAGCCACTCTTCTGTAACCTCCATCTCCCTCCTCTCCTCCCTCCAAGTGTGATTGATCGTCATGGAGACCCCCAGCCCCTCTGCCTTTTACAGGTGGATATCATTAGAGGAAGATAAATGAACTTCCAAACCCAGCCATCCTGTGACCTTTGGATAAACAGAGCTCTTTAAAATATACACTCTAAGCAACATTCGTTATCCAATAAGGTCAAGAACTCTAGCAGAGAGATATAGCCACGTATTGGTAATACAGAACAAAATACTGCTGCTTTTGAGGCCAATGAAATAATGAGACTTATATGTTGAAGTATATGAGTGGTCCAAGCTATTTCTGCAATATATGTCAAAGAGAAATGGATCAAATTTATTATTTTTTATTAAGTTCAGTCAATTACGTCACTTGACTTTCAGGAAGAATCTTTTCTAGGATTTACAGAGATTGGTTTAAAAAAAGCACAATATTCCAGTAATAATTTATCTGGGCAAAAATGTGGGAAAATTTTGTATTTTATTTATAGCCACAATTATTATATAATAAAGTGGCAGGTGCTTAAATCCATGTGGTTTGATTTATATTTTTTAATTTTAATTTTAATATTGTAATTTTTATTTTTTATTTATTTTATTTTTTGTATTTTATTTTTGTATTATTATTATAATTATTATTATTATTATTATTTTTTTTTTTACCAAAACACATATTGCATCCACATTATGGTTTTCATTTAAAACATTTTATTCCTTTTCAGCAAAGTACTGTGCGGGTTTCAATAATTTAAAGCTTACCGGGCATCCTGAGGGAGCAGTCCTGGCTGATAGTATCAACCCTGGATATAAACCATGCTTGAGTGTATGACTGTCGCGGTTTTCACAGCGGGCTCACAAAAAGACCAGGCTTGCAGATCATATACATGCTGCGGTGTTTAGTAAATCCAGCTGGGCCTAAGGAGAAACGTAAGAAAAACTCTGTATGAACAAGTAGTGTATTCAGGTTGGGGTCTCCTGCTAGATGTGAGCTGATAACTGTATCTTTATTGCAAATACACACACCAAAAGTCACTTAAGGGGAGGGATCCTGTAACAGAAAAAACACAGTGTCTGGTTGAGTACATTTACAGATAGCACTATTTGGAGATGGATTATTGCTTTAATCAAACTTTTGTTTTCTTATTAGATAACACTGAATTAGACCCACACTGTCACACTTTTAGGCCCTTAGGAAAGTATAATAAACATCAGACATTTATTTTAACCAGGTAAGCTATAAAGAACATGTAATGATCTGGCGGGTTTGCATTCACCCAGGTTGATTCACTTGAAAAATAAGTCCACCTGTTACACAATATTCAAAGTCTAGTTTCAACTTTGGCTGGTTTGCCTTGATTACGTGTGCATGAATAAGGTCATTTGCTCGATGCAGGTCAATAAGTCTACCTAATAAAGTGGCCAGTATTAAGGGTTTCCAATATTGTGGCTAGCTTATGTGTTGAGCCTTTACTTCATTAAAATCATGCTGAAAACAAATGCTGCATAATGAATAAGGTTATTACTACGGGGCTGTAGGAAGTTTGTTTCTCTCCTCTGAGTCCTGAACGCCAATACACGCTCACTTTGATCTCCATTAATTGATCCTTGTTTAAACACAACGAAGACCTGCAGTTCTTTTAAGGCCGTTCCACCATATAAAGATGTGGTAAGCCAAGAGATATGGCTTTGACTCTTTGACATGAAGGGAGGCGCGTATGTCAATGTCTGGAGTTATCTGGAACTGCAGGACCCTCCCCCGGGTTAAACATTACTACATAGAGATAAATCAAGCCCAAAAAAAAGGGAGGAACTGTGGAAGGAGGCTACATAAAGTGGTCATGGTCTAGTATCAGTCTATCTATGCTGTTTGACTTGGCAAACTAAGAATCACAGCAACATGCAACCAGAAGGCTTCCAAAACTGGCTCCTACTCCTTACATCTGAAACATCATGTTGGAAATATGTTGTTTTGATGTCATTGTGTAATGACTTTGTAATGATTTTGATAAATGAATCGAAGCAGAAGTAGCTTGCAGCATAATGTAGAACAGGTATCCAAATATTATTGCGATCATTAAATGGATTGTTGAAATTTTGGACAATCTACAAAAATCACAGCATTGTTGGCAGTAAGATCCTGATCCACGTCAATATTTTTGCTTACAAATAAAAACGAAAACTCGAATAGATACAATCTTGTCTATCGGTTTGTATTCACATTTTACTACATACATTGTTAATACAATTGGGTCACACTTTATTTTACATAGCCCTTAACTACATTGTGTCTACCTCATTTAAGTACAATGTAACAAACTACTAACTACATTGTATATACAGAATGGTTAGGATTGGGGTTAGGGTTAGGTACAATGTAGTTACATGTTATTACAGTTTGTAACACAGTGTATTACATTGTAGGTACAAAGTAGTGTGACCCAATTGTAATAACAATGTATGTAGTAAAATGTGAACACAATCCTATAGACAAGATTTTATCTATTCGATTTTTAGTTTTTATTGTCAAATTGTTGATACATTTGAATATAGGCCTGACAGAGAAAAAAAGAAGGAAACATGTAAGCACAATCCATCTGTGGAAATATTAAGTTATTGATTGGCACTGAAGCTCACATCTTGTGTACTCAAGGCTTTTGGGCTTGGTTGCATTTAGTAAAACAAAGGAGTTCTGCAGAGGTGTCTGTCTGTGGCGGCCGTATTGCATTTGATGTGTGAAAAACGTTAAGTGGCTTTATATTTAAGGTTTGCCCATTTAAAGAACAGTGACCCCTGTCGAGTTGTGCCGTCCCAGTTGGAAAGTGAATCTAAGTGGTGTCTTTCAGGATGCTAATTTATGGGTCCCCATTGGCAATTTAAGCCCTGCTCCCCTTTGAATCGGCAACACCACCAGCTGCCGTGTCCGCACTGTTTTTCAAAGCAACATTGTCTGTGTAGCATTATAGGGTCGGCTTTTTTGTGTTTAAAAAAAACCTTGATGCTGACAGAAGTGTGGGCTGAATGGGGTAGGCTTAAGGATTTTGCAAAAGCGAAAAAACGGTCAGATGAAAAGGGAACTACGTCATGTGAACAAGGTATCCTCATTTGGACGAGAGTAGAACACGCAGTACTGTGCACAATGTGTAGGACGGTTTGAAGACAGTAAATAGCTTTCAAAAATATTATTATTTTTATTTTTTCATGAGTTTTCAAAGTGAGCGCTCAGAAAGATACATTTGAATTTAATCATGTGACCAGCCTTTTTAAAGTTTATCGATGAGGCTGCTTACATCTTTCTGTTTCTTCATGCCCTTCCCAGACAGACTCACTGGTGTTGTGATCGGGTATCCAAACCCCCAAAAAATCCAGCTCCTTTTGCAAATTAATAATTTGACAGCATTACTACGTCACTGCATTTCTGACTTAATCAGTTTTAATCAGTACTGTACATTCTCACTCAGCAATTTGGCAGTTTACTGTATATAACAGAATCTAGCTCCCAACCCTCGTCATGTGATTTGTGGAAAAGTTTTCCATTATCAGCCATCTGCTGTGAAACAATGTGTAATGATGCAGTCAATCAGTCCCAATGTGATTGTCTGATTTCTACATTTGGCTGAATGGACAACTTCTGCCTGGCTTCCTTCATTCCTTGCACAAGCTCCGATAGTGATCTTTCCTGCGTCTCATGGATTAAGCGTTACTTACAGCAATAATGTGTTTGTTTTGTTTGGCGACAGTCTCATTGGATTGCAGCCAGGGGCCCAATTTAAATCACAGTCAGATTCATTTACTTATATAAGACCCAAAAATAATTACACGGTCAGGTACAGGAGTGCTTGAATGTGCCCCAAAAACCCCCCTGGGCAACAAACACACAAGTTTTTAATAGAAACTTAAATGAACTGCGAGAACCTGTTTCATCTGGCTTCAGTGAATGGCTCGTGGGCCTAAAGTTGAAAGCATATATTAAAGCACAATAAAGCCTGAAAGAAAAGGAAAGCAGATGTAGCTTGTCTGAAAGGTATGGAGCTGCTTGGGTCCCGGTTTGATTCACACTGTAAACACAGCCATTACACTACATTTAAAAGCCAATTACGCACACAAAGTCATGCTCCTATAATATGTGTGGGGCCAAAGTGTTTCCATGTTTAGTCATGCTGGTTAGGAGGAGATGCTGGGAACTGGATGAGGTGATAGCATAGCATTCACTTATCTTAAGAGGGGTCATGGGTCACTAGTGCCTAAGCAACTGTGGGTCTTAGGCGAGGTACATCTTGGCCATATAGTTGCAGTTGCAGGGTTGACACAGATACATGCACAGGAACTCTCACATTCCCACAACCTTCTTAAATGCTCTGACACTGAGCACTGTTGACTCATTGCACACTGTTCATAAGCTAGCAGGTTAATCAACTCAAAATCCGGAAATGTACAACCAGATTTTACAAATAATTGCTCTCGTGACTGCACAGAAGCTGATTTTGCAGGATAGAATCAAGCTGTCATTTCAAGATAAGAGCAGTGAGGGAGATTGATAACACTAAGGCATTGTAAGAATGAGTTTATCCCTGGGGCAATAGTCATGTAGGGGTAATTAAATACAGGAAATATTTACATGCCCAAACAAGATTGACTCTATTCACCCTTGAAGACTTTTACTGTCAATTCTATCTATTTATTTATATATGTCATGTTGAAAGATTTGCTCACACGCATTCTCTGATTAAGTCTTGGAGAAGCAGGGCTTGACATTGTCGTTTATAGGCTAATGTGTGAATGTGTGTACAATAAGACATTAGCCAGTTAAAATTTCACTATAATGGACAATTTAAAGTACATCAATACAAATGTAGGCCTCTACAGTTAATATTTGTATGTATATACATTCCAACTGGCCAAATTTAATGTGTTACTGGCCAAAATGGAAATCTACCAAGCTATTGTTCATGTCAAGCCCTGGTTTTAATGGATGTGTGCCATGACAGGACCGCAGTTGTGGGGGAGAGTGTAGGAACAGTAGGAAGTTGTTGGGTCTAAGTGCCATCAGATAAAACACAGCGTTTTGTGTAAGTGCCAGAGGGGCTGACCTGTAAAGACAACATGAGCCACAGAGAGGTAAACATGATAACAAAGGACACCTTGTTGTTGGGAATATGAAATGCCCAGCCTCCACTGACGGCATATATACATGTCAATGGTGTGTAAGATTTCAGTTAAAATAATAATCCCATGAAACTGGTTTGTGTCAACATAGAAAATACAACAGAATTTCATAGTTTTGACCTCAATGTCACAATCACACTGTGCTTAAGCCAAAAAATGTATTTAAGATTATTGTTCTGTTTACCCCCTCTTTGAACCGCCACCTTACCGTGGTGGAGGGGTTTGTGCGCCTGAATGATCCTAGGAGCTATGTTGTCGGGGGCTATATGCCCCTGGTAGGGTCTCCCAAGGCAAACAGGTC
>JAVQKC010005173.1:0-37495 GCA_036025475.1 Philypnodon macrostomus
TCACACAGTCTCCTCTTAACAGTTGTTCTAGAGATGTGTCTGCTGCTAGAACTCTGTGTGGCATTGACCTGGTCTCTAATCTGAGCTGCTGTTAACCTGCAATTTCTGAGGCTGGTGACTCGGATGAACTTATTCTCCGCAGCAGAGGTCTTCCTTTCCTGGGGCGGTCCTCATGTGAGCCAGCTTATTTGTAGCACTTGATGGTTTTTGCGACTGCACTTGGGGACACTTTCAAAGTTTTCCCAATTTTTCGGACTGACTGACCTTCATTTCTTAAAGTAATGATGGCCACTCGTTTTTCTTTACTTAGCTGCTTTTTGCTTGCCATAATACAAATTCTAACAGTCTATTCAGTAGGAATATCAGCTGTGTAGCCACCTGACTTCTCCACAACACAACTGATGATCCCAACCCCATTTATAAGGCAAGAAATCCCACATATTAACCCTGACAGGGCACACCTGTGAAGTGAAAACCATTTCAGGTGACTACCTCTTGAAGCTCATCAAGAGAATGCAGAGTGTGTGCAAAGCAGTAATCAGAGCAAAAGGTGGCTACGTTGAAGAAACTAGAATATAAGGTGTATTTTCAGTTGTTTGACACTTTTTTGTTAAGTACATATTTCCACATGTGTTCATTCATAGTTTTGATGCCTTCAGTGGGAATCTACAATGTCAATAATCATGAAAAGAAAGGAAACTCATCGAATGAGAAGGTGTGTCCAAACTTTTGGTCTGTACTGTATATATCTCACACATGTATATGTGTATATATAATGCATGTATATATATATATAAAACACATGTATATGTATATATAACACATGCATATGTATATATATCACACATGTATATGTGTGTGTATGTCTATGTGTATGTATGTATATGTGTATATATATATGTGTATTTTTTCATATTTATATAAATAAGTCATGTTTATGTATCTTCTCTGTATCTGTATTAACTGTATTAATAATGTATGACATTCAAATATTGACATTTATATTGCATGATGTGTCTGCGATACATCTATGTGGAAAACAGTTTTACTTCATACTAAGTGAATTGTTAAACAGCCAATCAGGTAGGCAACTTATCCTTTACCGCTTTGCTGTCAGCTTGTTTGTTCTTCTGCTTCTTATTTTTGCCCTTGTCTGGTTGGCTTGATGAGATGGCCCGTAGGTCAGCTGGCAGCCCAAAATCTGCTGGCCTGCTCGAGAGAATAGAGTATACATCCAGAAGACAGTAGGCATCAGCCACTGAAGGAAGGTTTAGAAACAAGAGACAGTTAAGCAAAGTACATCTACATCAAGTTATGAAACGTGCAGATACCCTCTGTCATGCAGTCACTGTGCATTTATTACGTCTCACCTGCATATCTAATTTGACTGGTGCGAAGTGGCCGTTTCTCCCAGTTAGACATCTGTTCTGTTTTGTCCAGAGGCTGTCCCAGGACTTGCTGTACGAGCAGACTGAGGCCTTTCTCTCCCGAGTTCTCTCCTACCAGCACCTCTTTAGGGCCATTCTGAGTCCGTTTCACCTTACTGCGCTGAATCTGTTAAAGTCAATACCAACATGAATCCACCTGTTTTGGTTCATTTTTTCTTTAAAAGTGATGGTAAATACATATCTGCAGATATGTTTATACTATTCTGCAAGAAGCTCCATCAAAAACACATGTTGCAATCATGTAATTTCTTTACTACATACGCAATTATGTCCACACAACTTTTTCTACAGTAGAGATAATGTTTTGATTCTTTATGAAAACTCCAGTTTGCTACCTTTTGGTGAATATTGAGTAGATCCAGCATCCCTTCCATCTTGAGTGGCTCGTCTATAAACTGGTGCCAGGTGGCCAAGAGACACTTGAGATCCCCTGACATTCCATAACCTGTAAGCGGAGACACAAAGGACACAAGCAACAACTATGAACACTGTTAAATTGGATTGGGCATTCTTAATTCTGTTTAAGTAGATTGTACCTAGTTTAAGGACTTTTGGTTGAGCAAATAGGCTCCTGATGAAGCTAATGGTGTCCGGATTTTGACAGAAACTTTTTACACAAAGGTCTAGTAAGAAAACTTGGTCCAGAGCTGCTAGTTGAATCAGGGAAACTTGCTGAGATGAGATACAACCAAATGTTGGCTGCCACTCCATGTCAACTCCTACTACGCTACCTTCCTAGAAATACCAGAAAACAGTTTTGTTATAATCATTTTTAGAGATGTCTTGTAGATGTATTTGTATGCTTTCGTGTGTGTGTGTGTGTGTGCATGCGTGTGTGTGCGTGTTTTTTAATGCTCTATACCTTAAGCACAACAGCCTGACATCTTTGTAAAGCTTCAGATGTGTCCACAAAGTGAACCTTGTCTCTTGTGAGGGGGGCCTGGTAGAACTTTTCACAGTAGGCTGAGGATGGTTCCCAATCTTCACTTGGGGCTGAGTTGTTCAGAAGACCCTGCCTAATCATTGACAGAAAATTATCCGAATAAAAAAGAGCTTTAATAAAAAACACGTGTGGGTTGTTATTGAATACAGACCGTAAATGTGGAGGTAATGATTGCAGAGTTTCCCATACACCTGGAGGTAAGCGCGCTCGAGGGACTTTGTATCTGAGAGACCAATGAGCAGCTCTGCGAAGGCTACAATATCTGGCCAACAACTCCACCAAATGGATCTGCAGCTCAACATCGTCTCCTACAACAAACTAAAAAATCCTGGACTATAAAAGCTCTTTCTAATTACAAATATATGCTGCAGTGGGAAGACATACCTGCACATGATCACTCCAATTCTCCTCAGTCATGCCCTTCTGGAAGAAATATGAAAATAAAAAGTTGCAGATGAAGGAATCAATTAAAAACAAACCTGATGACAACCTGACGAATTTATTTATGGAAAAATATAAAAGCTTCATTTTCAGAAGCAGGTCAGGTTACCTCCACAAATGTCTTGTACATGAGGTAACGTAAGGAGTCCAGCCTCCTCTTGTGCAAAGCATTAGGGACCAATGCTTAAAATACAAAAATTACATCAGATACATGTTTTACATTATTACAGTTTAAAAACACACACACCTTGGTCAATACTGAACTTCTCCACAAGGCGTATGACATGTTTAGTAAGCTGCTTGGGTTGAAATACTCCCATGTGATGTCTGGAGAGTGACAGCCGGGGATACTGCCTGCAAAAAAAATAGACAAGCCCAAAAAAAAGCAATTTTATAAAATGGTCACCGAATACTAGTGATGCTCAGATATATCAGCTCAACATTGGTATTGGACGATTTTAACAATTTTGACTAATAACGGTATCAGCCTATACAGAATATACAGACTGATGTTAACCTGTGTTCAAAAAGGACAACTGTAGGTTTAGAAACAGACAGAAAAAGTAAAGCCCATTCAAAAATTCAAAATTTACGTTGTCAAAATTAAGTAAAACTAATATTTATAGATTCATATATACATTAAAGCAGTTATTTATATAGATGTTGACAGTTTCAAAAGCCGAATAAAACATGGTTACAAAATATCGGCTTCTACTTCTTGACACTGTACCTGATTATTTCCTCCACATTGAAGTTTATGTGGCACCAGGAGTCCAGCAGTGTGACTAGTGCATTTTCGAGCCGACTATGGCCTTTGACATAAGACTCCGCCATTGACAATTTATCTTGCAATATGAGAGGTACACACATCTGTAGAAATATAAGAATGATTTGTGTTGAAAGTCCCTTGCGTAGACAAATCATCTGAAAATATTTCTGTCTCACCTCCTCCATACTAAGTTCATTCTGCAATTTTAGTTTTATGGCAAGAGCAGCTGCCTTTGAAAGACAAAGATGTTTTGGATCTATTAGACTTTGAAACCAATATGCTTCAGATCGGTCAAAAACATACCTCTTTGTGAGAGTTGAGAGCTTGCAACCTCACAATCTGGAGTCTGAGTATTGATGGGTCCACAGAGTTGAGCTGGTAGATGTTTATAAGGGCTTCCACAAAGCTAGGCTGGGACTCTGTTAGCAGGCTCAAGGCTTGCCCTTGGAATGAAAGTGCTTGTTGCTCTGATAAGGAACTCAAGCTCACCTGTTAGCAACAACATACAAAGTTATGGGTGGAGTTTTATATAATTTCCATGTAGATATAGCTTCAGTGAAAGTTGTGAGCACAATGCTTTGCTATTTTCTCCTATATATAGCCCTGAAAAAAGCTCATAAGCAAGTCAGACATACAAAATTCTCAGATGAAGGCTTCAAGCCATAAGTGTTTACTTATTATGTTGTAGCCAAATAAAAAACATTTGTGTGAGTATCTCTGTCCTGTCTTTGTAACATTTACATGTTTTTGAAGTTTTAAGAGGTTCTGGAATTTAGTACTACAGATTCATAGTACTTCATTAATACCACTGAAAAATGGCTATAATAATATAGATAGCTGCTCACATATTTCAGTCATCGTAAACCCGAATAAAGTCTACCTGAGGATGTTCTTTCATCCATGTCTGAAATTCCAACAGGATTTGATGGCCAAGGGTGTGGCTTCGACCTTTTTGTTTGCCAGGATAGCTCTCCAAGATTGTTAGTATGGCCTCCAGGGGATCACTGAGCTTTGAAAATCCCTGGAGCGCTGCCAAATGTAGCTGTGGGGGGCAGAGAAGAAAGAATAGCTCTGGGAATGTTGATTGAAGCTAAATGTAACAGAAAAGTATAAATCTATCTATTGGTTCTTAGATATCTGACAACCCTGGTTAAAAACGATTGTTTTAATGCACATGTATCCAATACATTCAAGGGATGTCTGTTAAACAAGTTCGTTTTCTGTTTTAGTTTGATGTTTTCATTTTTAATTGAGGTTTCGCTTCTATCCTTAGAAACACAACCGTGCCACACTGTTGAGCCTAGCTTATTAATTCAAACCTAAACATTAGAAACTTCCCACACAATAAAATAACATGTGTGTAAGAATGCACTGTGTCTTAATTTACAAAACAGATGTCATCCACTCAATATCCTCCTCACACAGATCTCAAGTTCATTCAGTGCAGCACAAATTCCTTCCTTCCTACTGACAGACACTCTGGTTTCCTCATTAACAGACACACAGTTGCAGGCGCACACTCATATACACAAGCACATACTGGTTAAACATGCCGGTATCCAGGCTCCCTCTCTCTCTGGCTCTTGTGTTCCTTCCTGTGCAAGTGCCTCTCATAGATACACAAAAGCTCAATCTCTGTCTATCTCAAACACACACACACACATACACACACACACATAGGGCGATGTAAGTGAGGAACAGACCCATGCTGTGAAAGCGACTCTCACCGTCTTTAGATCTTTCTGGCTCCATAGCTCAAAGAGTTGGTCTCTCAGCACGGTGGGGTCAAGACCTGTGTGCATAGATGAGGCAGGGTTTCACTTTGACCTCTGAACTCTATAAACCTGTCAGAGAATTTAACTTTTACACTTCCTTGGCATCATACGTTTTAATGTTGTTTCCACTGCAAGCTATGTTTCTCAAACTTTTCCTACCAAGTACCAAGTACCACAAAAGAAAAGGTTTGCCTCCCCAAATACCATTACAAGGGACTAAATAAAACCAGGAGTAATCCAGGACAGGGAAAAATTACTCTAAACAACATCTGATCCAGGACTAGACCAGGGCAAATTGAACATAAACCAGCATCCCAAGTACCACTGGCATGACCCTGGGTAGCTCCAGTGGTACCAGTACTACGGTTTGAGAATCACTGAAACTTATTTAGTTTGTTTATTACTTCACACTTACATGCTGATCATTTGCATTATAAAAGAAAAAAGACGGAAGCTAGGAAATTAAAATATAATGTATCCGATAGCAACAGTCTTTAATATATCCAAAATGTCACAAAGTGGTGCTAAATTATTACTATGTATAAATATACAATAAATGTATCTATTTCGTCTGTCTTTTGTACTAAGATTTCTGTAACAACTATAGCAGAGCAGCCACAACACTGGATTAACAGCTGGTTGGATAGTGAAGGAACATGGTATTAGTGCTGCATTCCAGCTGAGGCTGCAGCCAAAATACTGCAGAGTTGACTGGGGGGATATTGGTGGAAGGTTATAGAAGGTACAGTTTCAGATTCATTCTCTCATGTTTTGTATCTACCCGTCCATGCTTGTGAGCCTTCTCAAAAGCGAATCTGTTGTTCTTGTGGTTCCAGCTACCTGCCCCTCATCTACCCCTACCCCTCCCTTCAAGGGCTAGTTTTCCTGTTCTTCTCACCCTCCCCACAGCAGACTCTCTCGATTCTGTCTCGGATTTCCCCAGGAAGGGGCTATGTGGTGGTAATGGAGTAAAAAATACAGCCTTCCTGATGCATAGTCTGGGAAAGTGGACCAAAAGGCCTTTCCGTCTCTCAGAGTTTGTCACTTTATTGTATGTCTCTATATTTGTCACTTCTATACAGTTAAACACTAATAGTTCTTTAATCTTTCTAATCTTAAACATTGTTAAGCATCTGTCAGTTGATAGTTGTATTTTTAAAAGAACAACCTTAACGACCACCAAATATTGGGAAAATGATTGGTCCATTCAAAAGGATGCCCTACAGTGAACACGTTTAGCTTGTCCATTCACTTTAGTTCATTTATCATAAAGGAATGTATTCACACAATGGAATAATATACACCTACGACCAGCCTAAACCCTCCGCTATTTTAGTTTCCCACCAGAAAAGGATTGTTAGAAATAGTGTCCTAATAGTTTTGTCTGTTGGTGAATGACATTAATGACACAAACCCCATTATTGCATACAAGAAACCTTTAGAAGAGTGCACTTATGTGACAGGTGATTATTACCATCACTTGTGTGAAACATGATGATGTGAACGCCTACGTTGCAGAGGAGTATAAAGTGGACACAATGAAAGTGGTCTCCTTTTACAAAACAATAAAAGTCACTCTTTAATTTTAGTGAAGTTCACCAGAGATTAGATCCAGAGGCAGAAATAACAGCATGTTGCCAGGCAGCTGCCAAAATAAAGGAAACACAAAGATCAAGTGTCTAAATAGGGCATTTGGTGTCGCTACAGCCACCAGAACAGCTTCAGTGTGACTTGGCAGAGACTGTGGATGTGGCTCAACTCCACTGGAAAATGCCCTAACATTCCTCAAAGAGTACTTCTCTTCTTTTGTATTTTGTTGTAGATGCTGAAGAAAAAGCTTTTATCAGGTGCCATTACAGAAACCTGAAGAGGGGCAATTGTGCAGTATTTGATGCTTATTACTGAGTAAGTGCGTGTAAAGATCAGTGGAGTTGGATGTGTGTTGGTTGTGACACAAACCTTCTGTATCCAGAGAGGAAGGGTTCATTTTTCATTCATTGGAAGTCTAGTTGTGCTTCGTCTGTTAGAAAGTGGGTTAGATTAGTTAAGATAATTTGAACATGACAATAACTATGTGTTTATCAAAAATATAACACAGCATTTTAAGGACACTCACGTCCTTAATATTATAATGAAAATGTAAATACAATATGTAGGGAATATGGATTGAGAGAGGTGTTAATTTGGAGCTATTTACTCTGAATGTAAAAACCAAACGGGATTTATATTGAGTGGATATATTGCAGTGAAATTAAATTTGGACATGTCATGTTTAAAAACCACTGTCTTGCATTTTCTCTGACTATTTCTGAATGCTCAGGGAGGTTTGGCTTTCCAGTATAATCTGGCACCACTCACTGTCTTCTATCTCCGCCCAGCGGTAGTGAAGTGCTACCACCAGAGTACGGAAACAACTCAACCGAGCTCGTCCCAAAATACTAAGATTTCTAAAACAAATAATTATACTGAAACGCATCATATATATAATGGTTTATTGTAACTTTTAATACGCAGCTGTCACGTAGATGCCACGTGTGGCTAATTAATGGTGGCATAAATCACTGTAGATTAGCAGGGGTTTCAAATTTGCACTTTGTTTACCTACACACTACAGGGCGTGCTCACATACACATTAGAGTTTTAATAGTAAGAAATAATAATGACTATTTTAGGATAAATAAAATAAAATATAGGCACTTACCAACTTTTGCCTTATAACCACTAGCATGAGGAAGACTACCGGGTATTTTTGGTTAATTTTGCCCACTGTAATTTTTCCCAGGCACACTGCTTCAGTGTTAGATTCAATTAAAACAATCTGATGAAATATGTAGCTATAAATTATACAATTTGTGTCAATCTATTTTTTTTTCTTTGTCCACTTTCTAAGTGAAAACAATACACTCTCAAACACATTGAGCCTGTTAGACCTCGATTCGGGTAAATGTCAAACAGCAAGTATATATTTATATTTATATATATATGACACTCACGCCACCTGGTGGTGGTCTTACGGTATCGTTGTTACAACTCCGCAGTGAATTTCCATTGGTGTGGGGAAAAAACATTTTGTAACACCATTTTTTAATATTGTATAATCCTAAATCATTATTAAAACAAATTATTATTTGTGTTGGGTTATACATTTAAGATGCCTACACTGGGTGTGTTTTGAACATCTAAAGGTTTAATGGGATATTGTGTATCTAATAATACAGAGATGAATATATCTATGCTACACAATTGATACCCGTTTGTTGCTTTTCCTGCATTGTCTTTTCATAGGCCAAGAAAAAAGGATATTGACTGTAATTTAGAGACCTCAATCAGGGTACCTGTTTTTTTGGCTTACAGGGTGAAGAAAGTGATCTGGCGCCAGGGTGTTGAATTCCTTAGATTTAAACTTCTTATTATGCGGCGTTTTAGGGCTATACAAACAACTGGGCCTTAAATTTGTGACTTAAATTTAAAGACAGCATATAACAACACAAGAACTAAAAAGAAATGACCAGAATGCTGCAGACTGTGGTATAAATAACCGGAGTTGGGACAGCTGATGGTGCTGTCACGTGGTCAATCTATTGTAGCACGTGACCAATGTATACTGTGTCGCCTCCAAAAAAAGACGAGGGCTCTTTGGGACAGGCTGCGCTGCGTGTTGTTGATGCTAACTTTGCAATTTATGGAAGCTAAAGTTACCATAGCGGCCAAGCACCCCCTTTTAGATCTTTCGATATTTTATACCCGTCCTTTAACAAAGTAATATACCGATCTAACCGTTGTCTTCAAAAAGCAATATTGACTCTGCTGTGTTCAGTCGCAGCTAGCGTTAGCCAGAGCTAACGGCTAGTTGCAACAGCAGAGATGGAGTGGACGGGTAACCGACCTCCTTTCTGCCCCGGCGAAAAATCCAGCATGGATCAAGCCTCAGCGACAAGAGATGTTCTCCATGTTCATTGTCAGCAGCAGGTAAACATCTTGATGTAAAATCACATCGACAGTGTTCATTTGGTAGAACGGCTCTAAGCGTCCCACCTAGCAGTGATAAGTCCTCTGAGATCTCTGAAGTGAGTGGAAGAGCTCAAACGATGACAGGGATTTGTCTTTAGGATGTTTAGATAGATGGCTTTATTTGTAAAAGTGACAATCACCAGTTTTCTCTTCGTGTCAGTTGCAGTAAGGGAGTTTAACTACTACTATGTTGTTACATTATGACAACAGTGAGTTTATGCACAACACTATTTATGCTAAATGTGTAGATACTAGGAAGGTTTGGGACATTATGAACGATAGCCACCCGTCATTATTTGTTTGTTTGTTGATCGTCTTATGGTCAAAAGGCGGTAAATATGCTGATTGTTACATCCGAGTTACATTAGTGTTTATGACAAGCACACTTTCCATTTCTCTCAGGTCTGAAATATTCTCAGCACTGACAGCTGTGTGTTATGGTTCTAGTGTTGACTGGAAACGACTGCATTAAGTCATGTCTTATTTTAGCTCATATTCTAAATGAAGCAGGGGTTTTCTGAATAGGATTTAGTGATTCACTGGAGCTCAAATGAGAAATGACACAATAATACTAACCTAGGTAATTTGCATAAAGTATAGCATATATATAATTGTAACCATACCAATGCTGAGCAAGTAATCATATAAATTATAATAATTATCATTACATGTTTTTAAAAAACAAACAAATTTGAAACAAGCAAAAAAACAGTTTAAAAATAAATAAATATTCTTGCATTATTACTTCATAATATTAGTATATTTTTGAACTGTTGTTTCTTCCTTGCTGCATTTTTTCTCCTAATGAACAGATATTGAGTACTAATCTGAAAGTCTTTACAGCTTTATGCCATATGTATTATTACAGCTCTATACAAAAGGAAATATTTTTTTATTGTGTTTATTCTACAGCAGTCTCAGTCGTCACATCTTTGTGACAGTGCCATGGCTTCACTTTGCCAGAGCCAGCAGCACTGTGTGAAGGCCTCCATCATGTCTGGCTGGAGACTCGCTGAGGCCCAGGATCAGTTGTGTTCTCTTGGGGTCCACAGCTCCGAGTCTCTTGAGCAGGAACGGGCTCGGACTTTGGCTTGTCCAAATGAGCTCACACACACTGAGCAGGAGTGGCAACGCAAGGAGAGCATGCTGGGAGGCCCAGGACCCAGCTGCAGTCCTGTTATGGGAGTATCTGGGAGCTGGGATGTTTTTGATAAAGTAAGTGAGCGTTTTTTTTTTTACGTTGCATATATTTTTATATTTTTTAGTGTGTCTCTAGAATAGTCAATATTAACAAATGTCTTATTCCAGAGTATAATTAATGTCCACACTCATCCTGTTGATCTGGAGCAAGAGAACTGCAAAACATTTATTCAGAAATATGAACAAGAACTTAGGCATTTTGGTAAGAATACATAACACTGTACAAATATATGCCTCACATGATTTTCTTATTTAAATCAAACATCTAATGGAAGATAGAAGATCCATTTACAACAGTAATAAATGTTGTAATTCTTTTTCAGGCATGTTACGGAGATGGGATGATAGCCAGCGTTTTCTTTCAGACATGCCTCAGCTTATTTGTGAAGAAACGGCAAACTATTTGATTCTGTGGTGTATCACATTACAACAAGAAGGGGTAATTACTTATATACTAGTATCTGTGCTCATTCTCTCTTATGGTCCACTGAACGAACAGTAGAAAACTGTAAAAATTACAAAACAACTTGTAAATGATGTTAGTTAAAAGCTTTACTTCTAACAAAAAAAAAATCAATTACACTTGAATTTGAAGGCATACTATTTATATATTATTTATCCCTATTTTCCTGTAGAAAGAAGCACTGATGGAGCAGATAGCTCACCAAGCTGTAGTCATGCAGTTCATCTTGGAGATGGCATCAAACTCTCAGCAGGATCCTCGGGGCTGCTTTAGACAATTCTTCCATAAAGCCAAAGTATGACAGATTGTTTAATGTAATTGACATACACTGTTGTTTAATGACACTTGTGTTGTAGGAAGGACAACATATCTACCAAGAAGTCTTCCATACAGAATTAGAGGCCTTTAAACTTAGAATAAAGGATTATGCTTTGAAATGTAAAGAAAACCTGCCACACCATGTGGAACAGCAGAGACGTGACCCCAAAGAATTTATCAACTCTTTACCTTCGGTGAGTCCTGTTTGTTTTTCTACATACAAAGAAATCAGAGATCAAACGCGTTATGGAGTGGTGTGAACTTTGTATTGTACCTTGTAGTTAATGTAACTACAACAAAGGAAATGATATTCGATCCAAATGTGATACGAGATCATAGTGCAGTTGTAATGAAACAGGCCTAAGTATTTAGGTGTCTGCTTTGATCCACAATTCCAATGGGCTGTACATGTGGACTGTCTCTGTTCTAAGATAAGCCAGTGCCTGCATTTTGTAAGGCAGCTGAGGGTCCATGGTGTAGATGAAAACAAATGCTTCTCATTTATAGGACATGTATTGAGTCCTTAAAGATATCTCACAACATGGTTTGGGAACCTGTCAAACTTAAAACACTCCTCTCGCGCTTGCTCTCTCTCGCTCTCTCTCTCTCGCTCTCTCTCTCGCTCTCTCTCTCTCGCTCTCTCTCGCTCTCTCTCTCGCGCTCTCTCTCTCGCACTCTCGCTCTCTCTCGCTCTCACTCACACACTCTCTCACACTCCCTCTCACACACACACTCTCTCTCCCTCTCCCTCTCTCTCCCTCTCTCCCTCCCTCCCTCACTCCCTCACAGAAGTCTTTGACAAACAGCACTTAAACAAATGATGCCACTCATTCTGAATGACCAATTTGAACTAATGCCCTCAGGAAAAAGGTGCAGGGTGCTCTACTGTAGGCTGAACTGATACAAACATTAATGTATTCCTCAATCACATTTATGAACAAGATAAAAGCACTTTTTGACCATAATTGGGATAATGCAATCAAATCTGCACTTTATAAGCACTGGTCAATAATGTTCTAAAGGGAATATGTGCAAACCTTTGGTTCAGATGATGGGAGAATGTACTGTTGTGTGATTGTTGTTGATGTCATATTTGAATTGTATGAATTATGGTTGTAGAGTTTTTGTGCCCTTGATGTCCAAACCAAATTTCTCCTCCTGGGAGACAATAAAGGCTCCTCACATCTCTCATATCATATTGCACTTTTTTTTTGCCTTTGCTTACATATGACAATACTAAAGTTATACCACTCTGAAGCAAGGTGGCGCTATTGGGCACTATCTTAGCGTCAGAGTCAGAACAGGATACTGAAGTCCATATCCTTACTGTGTTTTTTTCTACTACACTCACTGTGTACACTTAACTGCCTTATGTCAGCTGCTCAGAACAAACTGTAAAAACTCTGTTAGGTTATCAAGATATAAAAAATAAAAACAGCAGCCCAAAAATGCAGTTGAGCCTGCTGACTGTGAGCATGGTTCTCATGCATAGTTTCTGGAATGAACTACCAATAGACACCAAGTGCTGTGTAAGTAGTATTTCACTTTTATACTCTACTAACCAGACAGAAACAGGCCTTTTACCCTTAATCGTTTTATAATAATTTTCAATGTGTAAAAAAACAGCAATCCTTATGTGTGATATCTGTCCTCCCTCCCGTCACTAGGTGGCAGAGTGCTCTATGAAACATGGACTATGGACAAGCACAGTCAGATGGACAAAGGAGGACAATTCAGAAAGTGAGGATACACGCATGATGGAGACGTCCTAGTGTTGAGCAAAGCTGCTCCTGTTCCTCTTCAGCACCATCCTCCTTAACAACTGTCCTGATTTCACTCAGCAGACTACAGAGCTGGAATAAACATCATCATGGCTGTGACTGACATTAACTGAGCTTTCACCAGTTTACACTACTCCGTACTGTTACGTTCAATAGTTGCATGTATTGTGCCATATCCGTATATTTCTTTTAATCCTGATTCTTCTTAATTTGTTGTGGAAAGCATTTACAAAAAGTTAGGGAAATTGTGGAAAATGGTAAATGTTAAAAATGACTGCATATCATGAAAGTGGGGGTCTTTAAGTAAAACTAGGTGATTATTTTCTTCCATGAATCCTGGCAACACCGATGACTTGAACTTGATCTTGTTTAGGTTATCAATAGGGAAAAATGTAGGCTGAAACATGAAAACAATCATGCTTGGTAATAAAATTATAATAATATTGATGAATTATGTAACCGAACAAGGTTAGCTGTGCTGTCTACCACTAGGCTGCTAAACTGTGTTGACAAAGCGGGTAAATCAGATGAGCCTAGGATAGTCGCAGTGGAATACTCAATCTAATGAGTGCTTTATTGCATAATTACATTTCAATATTATAAGAAGCAACTCAAGAGTTGGTCTATAGTGGAAAATAATAAAAAACAAAAGTGTGTTTTGTCTTTAGCCATAAGAGAAAACCCACTGAAGCATTAAATAGACATGACTAAAATAAAAAATCCACACTTCAAATACAATGTTCTGAACCTGAATTTTAAGTGCTCAATTGCTTTGAACATATTATACTGTAAAATCTGGTCTAGACTTTGTAAATTGTATTTCAAGCGTTATTTTATTTTCTTTATTTTATTACTCTTAAGCTTGTAAAGCTTCCTTGGAATATATCTATTTCCATTTTAATGATTCAGATTCCAGTCAGTATTAACTGCAGGTTTTTTTTCATCATAAACTCCATTATTTTTTATTTTTCTTCCTAGCTAACCTGTTTCCCTCTTCCATCCCTATGCATGCCCTTACCAACTCTGTGTGCTACTTGGCTGTCACTAGGCACGGCACTTGACAAATCATCTGAAGATTAAAAATGGTCTGAAGGAGGAGTTAAAAATGGCCTCTACAAAACTGTATTATTGCTGCAGAATGGAGCTTTCTGCATCTGAATGTGTCCTGCACTTTATATTTCTATTTTCTCAGAAATCGTTAAAAAAGTTTGTAGTGACAAGTTCAAAGCCCTTAATCTCCATCACAAATAAAGTTCTTTGTAGTCGGGCCAGCGTATGGCTCGCTTGACATGTTTGAGTTGGTTTCACTTTTGTATTTTTCATAACACTTTATGTGGACTTGAATCTACTGCATATCCCCAGACAGAACCCACTCATGTAATTACAAAAACAATGCAATTGCCATAACAGTTATAGATTTATTGTACTTTATTTAAATTGTACTTTATATAAATTATGTCAATACTAAAGGATGTGACAAAATAGAGTTTGAGTTCAAGGCAGGTTGTCTTTCAAAGTGGTTCTTTATAGAGGGGCTCAACCTGAAGGCAACACTTTTAAAGACTGACCAGAGGCCATACATTTCTTTCATTATTAACAATCTAAAACTATTTACAAGCTACATTCACTGAGCTATTTGATTAATTAAGGGTAAAAGATAAGGCTCAAACCTTGAAGATGTCTCTAAGAATATGGAAATATAAAAGCATCAGTGTTTAAGTACCTGCTGTATCTACTGACAGTAAAAGAGGATTCCTTTTTGTCCTTTCAGGAGTGTTGTTACAGCTTTAAAATTAATTCAATGCTAATAGCTTCCCTTCTTTAGTCATTTATTAGTCTGTGAAGGCACCTTATGGAAAAATGTGTGAAAATAGTGCAATGTTAAAGAGGCTTATTTGTATTGCTTCAGGTATTAAGTGTATGGCATGATTGACAATTCTATATTAAGACAACACAGTGGAGTGGTTCTACAGATCAGTGTCCCACATGGCCTTCAAAACTCCTAAAGAGGTCTTCAAGTTACTTTTTGACTGAGGACAGCAAGCTTTTTGTAAAGAAATGACTCAATGTGTGGCCAGATCTGGTTGGTTTCTGTCCCGGTGAAAGTCGCCAACACACCTTCACTTCTGCAAGACAAGAAAGATAACATTCATAAAACACACCAATTGGGTTACCAGATATGAGTATACCTTATGAACCAGGGGTGTGTGGAGCCACATTATGTAATCGCATTATGTAGAAATTAGACAAAATGTCAAATTGTCACTTCATTATGTATTAAAAACACATTTTGTAATACACTGCCACATAAAATTTGAAAAAGATGCCGCAAATATTTTTAGGTTATTGCATTCACAGCTTTTTTTATTTGTACAGCACTTGGGCTCTAGGAATAAAGTTGGACTGGATTATCACGTTCACACGAAGGATCTGCAGACGTGGATGGAGCCGATTCCCTAATATGTATATAAATACAAGTAATACTTTGATTTGTATTACATAGTACACCATGTTATTACACATTTTGTAATAACTTTCTGAAAAAGTAACAACTCATTACAGAATGGGTAAAATGTTATTACAAAATGTGGTTTTATTACATAATGAAGTGAGAATTGTATATATATTTACATAATGCAGAATTATTACATAATGTGGCTCTACATAGAGTAGAGTCATAGAGGACCCATATAACCATGTTCAAAATAATAGGTTCAAAATAATAGGTTGGTCTGCCACAAGATAAGATTGTATAAAATCCATCGAAAATATGCTCAAATAGCTCAAAGGTTTCCTAAGTAATGCTTAAGGGCCACAATCAATGCATTTGATTTTTGAAGCTGAGGCCTTCGGCACCGTACTTTGGACATGTCTGTTATGCAAGGTCAAACCTCAGACAAGAACACAATATATAGGAGTCATAATGATGAATTAATGTGTAACCTGGCTTTATGGTGTGAAGTTTAATAAAGCCACAATCTGGATCTTTTCTTTTTTCGGAGGTTTACGCAAATAAGAAGAAGTTTGACCAATAGTGCCTCTACAGCAACATCAAATGTTTGTGTACACACCACTTAAAGTCTTGACTACTAAGGTCAAACCTGTATCTCACAAACTCTGATTTAATGTTGCTGTAGAAGCCAGGGGAGAGAATAATATTTATGACACATTACCAACTTTTTTTTTTTCTTTCTTTTTTTTTTTTTTTTTACAATTCCTTATCATCTTATCTTAAGCCTCCAGACTACAGATTGTGTCATTTCTACTGCTTACAGGGTGTTTTCCCAGTAGTAGTGTAACTGACCTGTAGTACTCTAGAACGGGCTCTGTCTGTGTTTCGTAGGCCTTCAGTCTCCGTGTAACAGTCACCGGAGTGTCATCATCTCTCTGAATCAGAGGCTCCCCCGTCACATCATCAAAACCCTGGACAAAGACAAACAAACCGGTTAGACAAAAGCTTTTGCTCACACTACACTATAAAAGTATGCAGAAATGTCAACAATACTCTTCCAGAAGCTCAGAACAAATGCGCCTGGTTGTTATTGGGAAATTATGTCAAAGGGAAATATTTTCAGAGGACCATGTTAGTTGTTAGATGTATTTACTCAAAAGTTAGCTCAGGTTTATGACTGAAGTATGTGATTTGTCATAATATTAATTTACTTTTGTCCCTCTCCTGGACTCTAAATCAAAATAGTAAAATATAAAAACTAATGGTCAAAGTCTGATTTCATGTAGCTGTAGAGGCCAGATATTAAAGTAAAATATTAATTACAAAATATTCTCCACTTTACATCATAGAACAGGGTCAGACTGTTATTATATTTATGAGATTATTTTTAGCTTAAAACTGACATTAAGATACAGTACAGTGGGATGTAAATTCCATTAATTAAAACACAGTGCCATATATAAATATATTCTGTATGCAATATAGTGGCATGTGGGATACTGAAACCACAGAAGGTTTATAAAGTGGACAAAACTCTTGCAGAAGGTCTCGCCAAACCCAACACTCACAGCTACAATAGTTAACGAGATTATCACTTAATCACCCAGCCAACTAATTCCCTGGTTTGTTTAGCTTTTCAACAGTGGACTGGCTGATACTGCCACTATGAAACAGCTACTGCTGAAGCAATCATTGTCTTATCACTTGCACCCTTACATTGATGTGTTTCTTGCTTGGTCCCCTCCCTGACAGGACAGTAAAGAACAAACTAAGCAATGATTAACTGTCAATGCACTACGCAAGACGTTTAGCAGGAAAAATGTTGAATGTGACCACAGACACATTTGTGCTTTGATATAGAAGCTCAACTTAAACAGATTATCCCTGATAGAATGACTTGACTTTTGTCTTTCCCAGCGCTCGTGCTTGTAGTGGTAGACCATTATTATGCAGACCAGCACAAAGGTTTCTAGAATCTTCCTGTCTTGTCCTTTCTCCTCCTCTCATTCATTCTACTGTCCTATTTATCTGTTTTGTATGCTAATGTTTATTGTCAATAACATTCCAGAACTGCACGTAACCCAACATGAGGCCTATTCATGATCTATTCTTTATACCTGCCCAAACCTTTAATCTTTTTGTATGTCTTTGAGCTGCTTAGTGTGATTGATAGTTCCTAGTCTCTTTGTTTGAGCATTTTCTTTGATTTTTTGCTAAGTTTGACTGTTCTCAACCAAAGAAAAGCAGAAGTTGAGAAAAAGGAACCAGCAGGAAGTAGATAAGAGTGCTTACAGGGACTTTGGGTGGGTTGAAATCTACATTGTACACTCTCCCACTGCTGGTGTGGGTCCATCGAGAGGACAGTCTTCGTTTAATTGTCTCGAAAGGTACATTAAGGTTGATAACTGTGTCCACCCTGTATGCATCGTCAAGAGCCTCAGCCTGCAGGATTGTGCGAGGAAAACCTGACAGAAGATCAGATAAAAGTTCATTGATCGCAAAGAAAATGCCAGCAAGTCAAGCCTAAACTCAATAGATTATCATAAACTAAATGATAATAAAATAAACACTACTTTAGAAATGCTCACCTCTATTTAGCAGTAATAAAACATTAATAAATATATAATCAACACGTATTTAACAAATAAGCAGTTTATAGATAAATAACACAAATTGATTTACATAAGTTTATAATTTACTAATTTCTAACTATTACTTAATATGTGAGTTATTCTGAAGTTGAATAATAAAATGAGAATAAGGTTCAAACACAGGTGTTTTGTGAGGTCAATGTTTGTACAGTAAACCAGCCCTACCGTCCAGCAGCCAGCTGTCATCGCCCAGTGCCCGCAGATCATGGAGGATGAGTCGAGCCATCACATCATCAGGAAGCAGCTGACCCTGACCTATACAGGCTTTCATCAACAGGCCCAGCTCTGACATGGAAAAACAGATAGAGACGTGACCATGATAATTGATATAGTGTTTCCAGAAGACAAGGCTTTTGAAAATTGTTTATATAAATAATCATTTTTGCCGAATGATCTACATTTAGTTTAAATTGAAATAATTGTTTTTGCTTTGAGGGGTTAAATATATGAATATACCTACTACACAAATTAGCAGACATTACAGATTGAGAAATCTGTTATAACATGTATATTAAACATGATTCATAACTAGGATTTTAGTCTGTTGCTCGTTAAAATATTCTGACTAAAATAACTAACTAATACTAGTTCACTGATCACTGACATGAGCTTACTGAATCAATGCAACAGTGACAGTTTTCAATAAATGAGGCAACTGTATGGACTGGGGATCAGTCAAAGCTTGTGAAAGGATTATCCTGACATGCCTCACTGACCTGACTGTGATACACTACTCTTACACAAAAACTGTGAGAAACTATAAAATACACTAATACTCAGAATGTGTGCCCTTACTTCAATCAATGATTGATTTCTTCAGTGTTGTGCAGACTTGTTTGGTGAGTTGACCTAACTGGTTATTTAATGCCATCATTTCTCCAAAGAAGTCAGTAATCTATGCAATTATCAACTAAACTCTTTAACCCCCAGAAGGGTGCCTGGGGGTTGGGCTAAAGGAGTTTTGTGACCTGAGACTGAGAGGGTGGGGGTCTGCTCTCTCAGCATGAGCTCAGTTTTTCTTTTTTTTACTGTGACTTAACATTTTCCCATGATTCTACACAATAGTGTGATAACATCATTTTTAAGCAGAATGTTAAGCCTATAAAGGCACAACAGTGTTTGCAGAAGGTTCAGTCTAATGTATAAGTGCATTGGGCCATTGAAAGGCATGACATTGTTGCGTTTCAAACGTGTCTTTGGTGAAAGTTTGTGTTAGGAATGTGAACTAGAAGTGCTGCTGCTGCCAAGTGCTCTGAGGAGCTGCCCAGCTGCACGCTGCAGATAAACAGTGAATACATAATGTAGGCAGTGGTTAGGTCTATGTCATTCGTAGTAGGTATTAAGTATCTGCATGTGCATTTCTCAATCTTCTCAAAGGTCATCAGTATAGGCTATATTTTTTCTTATCTTTATGTCTCTCTTTATCTACAAGGTGATGGTAAAGTTTTGCTATGTGGATCTTATGGCACAGCCTGTGTGTGGTATAAACAGTGCACTAACGAAGCTTGTTGAGGAGTCTGACCTTGGCTAAAAAAGAGATTCTGAGAGACACAGTCTGCCACTGCAAGATTAAACACGTACTGAATACTGAAGGTCCAGTGTCCTTATCGCAGCACTATGAGAACCATAAGAACCATAAGAACCATAAGAACCATAAACACCTCAATTCCTGTTTCCTTTGTGCCCTAAGCAGCCAAAACTTTGTCCAATATCTTACCCGTTTTAGCGTTAATGTTGGTTCTCAAAATGTCTCCACTTGAAATGTGCTTTAGTCCAAAAGTTTTAGTTATGCGCTCAGAAATAGTCCCTTTCCCCGAACCTGGAGGTCCCATGATAACAGCACGGAAGATCCTGTGTAGCACCATCTCTGCTCTGGTTTAAGGCAACTATGCGTTTCTTGGCTATATAACGTCCTTAAATGATCCAATCACAAGTCGCATTTGCATTTCTAGTTTCAGCTGCAGGTCTCGACTTTCTACTTGCTTCAGAAGTGCGCAACGTAGACGAAAGTGGGCGCGTCTTGCGCAGCCAGCCTGCTCCCACAGGACCTTGATCTGTGCCTCAGTCTCAGCCTCAGAACCAGCAGAAAGAAAAGGAGGAGGGATGAAACGTGCTAGTGTCCACGGGCCGTAGATGGTTGGTAGAACCAGTCCCCTGGCGACTAGTAGGTGGCGGTATTGTTTACTGCTCACTGTAAATGCATATTGTATAATCCCGTTATGCAATTGGTCGCAGTTGGGAAAAGCGCGTTGGAGGTTGCAATGATTAATCCTTTCCGCCTCTCTCGGTCAACGGGCTGCAGAGTGGCACACGGGAGCATCTGAGTATAATCAGCGGCTGCATCATAAGTCCGACGGTCATATGTAAAACAATAAAATGTAATTGCGTTTAATGTATAAATCTTTTTGTATTTTTAATGATTATGTTATTACAACCGCATATTGTGTGAAGTACGCCACGTGGGTCAAGCTACCATAAACCACACCCGTGATGTTTTTCAAATACGGCATTTTAGCGCCATCTAGTGCCGTAATAAAGGTAATGTGTTCGAGAAAAAGTAGGTAAATGGCAAGCTTGGCCCTTTTCGTTTGCCGTACAATCGCATCTCATCAACACACACGTGGATTCCTACTGACGCCAGGCAGAAACAATAATAACATGGCAAACCAGGGAATTGTATATGAGGGCTGTAATTTCTTCAGACAGCGACTGGTGCTGTCCACGCTCAGCGGAAAGCGAGTTAAAATCAAGAACATAAGATCTAGAGATGACGAGCCTGGGCTTCGTGGTGAGTTTGAACCTAGTTCGTGTGGCGTCGCAGTTAGCACGGTGGCTAACTTGCTAGCTGTTACGCAGTTGGGAGTGTGTTATTCACTGGGCAGCAGAGGTGGGCAAAGGATGGCAACACTCCCAACTGTGTCTAATACAGAGTTTTACTTACTACTACGCATGACAAAACAATGCTATTAAAAAAAAAAGAAAAAAAATGGACGAAGATTTATATGTAATAGTTTTATCACAATTGCAAAGTTCCCAGTTATTTGAGTGTCTTTACATTTGTGGGAACTCTTAACCCACTTGTTGAGACCTAAAGCAGTTATGTGGGTTATCTGTCAAACTGTGTTCAACTAACTGCTACTGATACATTGTTTCCCATCAGACTTTGAGGCCAGTTTCATCAGACTTCTGGACAAAGTGACCAATGGATCTAGAATAGAGATCAATCAAACAGGTGTGTGGTTTTGAACTTGAAGCTCTTGATTGAATTCTAGTTCAGTTTTAATGATTAACATTTTTATTTTTCAGTCTGATGTGTTGTTTACCCGGATTGCTGTATATAATTTCTTTGACCTTTCTCGTGTCTTGCAGGAACTGTGTTATTCTACCAGCCGGGTTTATTGTACGGTGGCTCTGTAGAACATGACTGTAATCCACAGCGCTCAATTGGCTACTATCTTGAAGCTTTGCTCATGCTCGCGCCGTTCATGAAAACTTCTTTGCAGGCCACTCTGACGGGAGTCACAAATGACCCTACAGACCCAACAGTGAGGAACTCATTTTACATTTCTTGTCTCCTCTTATTCCTCTTATTAGTAGAGCACAAAAAGAACTATCTAACAATAAAATGACTGTATTATTGAAACAACATATCTGTAGAACTCTGGTGCAACACTAAACCTACAAGCGTGTCAAGATAAGCCACTGCCCTCTAGTGCTAGTAATTGGGTGATTGCAATAGTCTTTGTTGGTGTCTTTTTTTAAAAACACAGTTGATTTTGTGTTGTGTTGTCTCCAGGTTGATGTGCTGAAGTTAACATCTATACCACTGATGAAAAAATTTGGTATCGATGGAGAGGGTTTTGATCTAAAGGTAAGAACAAAAATATGTAACTGCATTTAGCTCAGTATTTCTACTGTCTATTGTTATATATATATATTTTATAATCAATAAATCTGTGAATTGAATTGTTTAGGTTGTAAAGAGAGGAATGGCCCCTGGAGGTGGAGGTGAAGTAGTTTTTAAATGTCCCGTTCGCAGAACCATCCGACCCGTCCAGCTCACCGATCCAGTTAAGATCAAGAGGATCAGAGGAGTAGCGTATCCAATTCAGTGAAAAAATAATATTTCTTCAAATAAAACCTTTACTAAGATACTGTAGTAGGATGGGCCGCTTGCATTATATATTTCAATTATTAATAAAGAAGTGTATCTACCATATTACTATAGTTACACTGTTTTGAGTGTTACTTTATACTGTACTATAAAAAGGCCCTTAACTTTTTGAACTTAGATATTCTGTTCGAGTTTCTCCTCAGATGGCTAATAGAATAGTAGATTCAGCAAGAAGTATCCTCAATCAGTTCCTCCCCGATATCTACATTTACACAGACCACATGAAAGGACCAAACTCTGGCAAGTAAGTGTTTTTACTTCTCATACATGTGGATTACTTTTAATAAAAACGACAATAAAAAAATAAACATGTTTATATGCTTAGATCTCCAGGCTTTGGTCTGACACTAGTGGCAGAGACCCTGAATGGTAGTTTTCTTAGTGCTGAGATGTCTTCAACACCACACGGTCAGGGGGACCCTGTGCTACCAGAAGACCTTGGTAGGAACTGTGCCAAACTGCTATTAGAAGAAATACACAGGGTATGTATTTTAAAGACTTTCATATGGTCACTTCATGCGTTACCATCCGCACTAGAGCTGCTCGATTATAGAAAAAAATAATCAATTATTTTGGGCCATAATTGAAATCACAATCTCAATGTTAGTGAGTGAAAGATGCTCTAGTGTTTGAGTTTCATTATGACCTGTGGTTAGCCTAAATTTGCAAACAGGCCTGGATTTGCATAATTGTGCTCCGAGGCCTTCGGACACATTGTATGAAGTAGAACAGTGTTATAACAGCAGGTGACAGCAATAATTAATGCACTAGCATTAATTATAAATTAAAAAAAGAACTAATAAATTATTACAGCGATCTGTTAAAGGGTTCATTCAAGGGAAACACTGTTCCTAAGTCTTATTATAGAAGCTAATACTCACCCATATAACTGTATATCATGCTGTGTCAGGCTTTCGTTGCTTTATATTCAGCATCTGCATGAAGATTTTCTGCTCATCCAAGATCAAATTCTTGTGGACATACACATATTGGATGTCTGTTTGGCTTATAACTGTGACATTGGCTGCCCTTGTTTACCCACATTCCCTGATAATGACCAACAATTCTGGTTCAACGGAAACAAAGCTATTGTGTATAAATAAAAAAATGAGTTTCTCAAGAGCTGGATGTAACTGGCTGTTTTGGCACAAAAATAGAATAAAATAATTTTATTGTTGGGTAAATGTGGGCTTAATCTTATTTATGTGAAGACTATCAGTCAAAACTGGGATATAGTAATATAATTAACTTTTTAATCTAAAGTAATTGTATTGTATTCACAGATGGAGGAGTTTTAACTAGATAAGAACTACATTTAATGAATAGAGTTTGTGTTTGTTTTGTGTGTGTTTGTGTGTACTTATCTTAACATACATTCTGGAAAAATGACGATATCATCAGAATATGCACAATTCGATCCAGTGACTGTGACTGGAGTTTGCCTCCTCATGGCTCTGGCTCTCTCATAGGTGCCATGTGAGTCCATTTAACTGGTCAGGGTAGTGCTGATTAACTCTGAAAGAGGAATATTGTTGGAAGGATTCACTTAACCCAAGCAGCAGAGACTAGAGTAAGGATTCTTTAAGCAGACATCGAGCAAGTCACAGAAATTGACATTGCGTCCGTTTTTTTAATTTTATTTATTATTCTATGTAAGTCTATTTTTAATCCTTGCTTCTGTAACAACGAGGAATCACGAAAGCATATTATTGCTCTCCAGTTGTGGTTATTGTTTGGTTGTTTTTTTTGTTTTGTTTTTTACTTGAGGGCACAGACACCCGCTCCTCTGTCTGTTTGTTTAGTGGTTAATGAGTACAGTTTTCTTATAGTAAACCAAAGCAAAGCTACGCCATGGACATTTTGTTTTCTAACTTGATCTCTACTTCAGTCTAGAGCTGTTGTAAGTACACTCTGCCATCTTCTTCAATACACACTAGTGTAGCTTGGAAATAGTCAGTAGGTAGACACTTAAATTTGACTTGGATGTGCGCTATATTTTTTATGTGCATAATCTAAATCTGTAGGATGTTTGTGCTTTACTGCTTTTTACTCTGCAGTTTATTAATAAGGTAGACCTCTTTAAACAATCATTTCCAGTTATTCTGATTTTACTTTGTAAGTTGTTTTTACTTATTAGCCAGCCAAAGCAAAAATTGTGTTTAAACATTAATCTCACTTTCACACTTTAGATTTTTGAGACGGGTACAGGCTCCGTTGGGATATTGGTATGGGGGTGTTGCTGGTGTCAGGACTTTCAGGGACTTTTCCATTAGACCTGCCCTTCTTCTTGTGGGGTTTGAGATAGATACCTCATGGAAATCCCCATATAGCAGCATTTTATTCCATTTTATGCCATGCTATTTTTTATTGTAAAAGTTTTGGAGCCAACTAAAGACGTGCAAAAAGGTAGGAATGTGATCCGGCATATAGCTGTGATCTCCTGATGGTCTTCCTATAAAATATGTCTTTGTGGTGGTGTGTGTTACTGTGAGTTGCTATTCAGGTATTTAATTGTATACTTAGCCAGAGAATGCAGAGCAGTGCTTACTAGGGCTGCACAAAATGGGAAAAACATGTGATATCGATATTATTGTGATTATACTATTCTGCTTCCTGTATTTTCAAAACTACTAGATTAAATGAGGAAACAAAGCCAAATTAGCACAAATGTAAAGAATTGTATTATAGTGGACTTTCAAGACATTTTATACATTATTTTAGACATAGTATTGCTGTGTTGTCAATTATATAATTATGTAATTCAATCATATTTTTGCTGACACGCTGTGACAATGGATTTTTTTGTACAATTCACAAATGTAGACAGGCTCTTTAAATTGAGAAATTGCTCATGCTGTCATTAAGTCATCATGATGGTATGAGGACATGAGGACTCACTGAAGAATGGACTGTCTTTCCTTTATTCAATGGGTTAAGTCAGTGATCCACAGCAATAGTTAAGTTTTATTTTTCAACAGAAATCAGGTACAAGCTCCTGATAAGACTTAACTAAAGCCTTATTTGCCTCATATTAATGATTATTTGTTGGGGTTATTGACACTATTGCTGGTTTATGTAATGCCATTGCAGTGCCTGTTTGGGGTGGTTGAGTTCTTTACTATCTCCTCTGTGACGTACGTGTATGTTGTTTTGGTCACTTAAAAACATCACCCCTCCAATTTGTCTGTTTTAGGGCGGCTGTGTGGATTCATCCAATCAGAGCCTGGCGTTGCTGCTGATGACCCTTGGCCAGCAGGACGTGTCTAAGGTGCTGCTCGGACCCCTCTCCCCTTACACGTAAGCTGTTTCCATTCTCACAATTTCTCTCACTCCTGCAAACATAACTGACTGACTCATTTACAAAATACTACAAACCTGAAGATTATAATGATTGATTTTCACCCGTCCGAAGCTGACAAATACTGTGTACTATTTTGGATATTGAATTTAGATTTAGCCTTTTTTAAATGTATTTTTTATTTTTAATAGTTCCGTTTTCTGTAGTAGTAACATTTCCACAGCTTTTGGAGGCTACATGTTTCTTTTGTCAAAGGATATTGAGAGTACAATGAACTGTCCATTTTCAGTTATCATGGTACCGGTGCTGTGTCCCTCTCAAGTACAGTACTATGATAACTGAAGATTGGCAGTGCCATCACAATACTCCCTCGTCAAGGAGAGACAATGCTATATACGTAAAATGTGGCTTAACTAAAACTACTGTGTAGATTCCTACAACTTCTAATAAATGTATGTCCCCCTCTCTCGTTTTCCAGGATTGAATTCCTCCGGCACATTAGGGATTTTTTTCAGATCATGTTCAAAATTGAAGTTCAGAAGCCTCTTGAAGATGAACGAAAAGGCGGAGACAAAACCCTGTTGACGTGCGTAGGAGTTGGATACAGCAACATAAATAAAACTCTTAAATAAAAGATTTTTATACAAACACTTTGACACAAGTTTGTAATATTGTAGTATTTGTATTAGTACTACTGCAGTTATAAAGATTGGAATACAAAACAGACAAACTTCCTTGTGATGCATGCTATACAATTTTCCGGGTAAACATTGTTGGAATTCCACAGTGAAAAGCAGTTAGTTTTAGTAGCAACTAGCAACTAGCAACAATCTGGTAATATGCTGAAGTTCACGCCACATGTTTCTCATCTCAGGGTGGAGTTAGTCTTGTCCACACAGATGTTTTAAGACATCACCATAGCAGCCTGAAACCTCAGACTGCACAAACATGGAGAGGAAAAGGTCAATAATGTGTTACATGAAACAATTGTGAAACTTTAACAAATTAATCTTGGTTTACTGACCTCCAGCTGGGAGTAGAGTGAATACCCAAAGAGCTTCTTGTACTCTGCTCTGATGTCTATCAAATCCACTTCTGAACGGCTGACTATTATCCTAGTCAATGTGGACTCAGAGGTCCCTGCACCCTGTACAGAGCAGCCCAGTGATATACAGTACAATAGTTGATCACTAAACCAATAGAATGCAAAGCAAGCTGTAGTAAACTGAGAAATCTATACCTATGTACTACCAAATCAGTCAATTTGACCCCTCTACATTTTTATATTTGTGTTATGCTTAAATTACCGTAAGACCACATGGCTCAATATGATGGGGAAACCCTAAAGTATTTGGTAATGTTTAAATGCGTGTTTGATTTCTGTATTTAGGTTACTTTAACAGGTTGTTATTGCTGCACCAGTGCGTTGGTATAAGTGCTTCGCGGCTGTATGTTACAGTCAAATAGGCAGGAATAAAAGAGTGGCTTAACATTTCTCCCAACACCATGAAAGACCATGACAATGATCTGTTGTGAGTGAACGGGACACACACCAGCAAACAAGTGGATTTGGCTTTTAAAGAGTTTAGAAAATGTGCTTGCTTACCTTCATGCTCTTGAACAATCTTTCTGCGAGGTATGCTGGGACATTCTTCACACATTTCACTGGATAGATAACATTAGTTAGGCAATATTTAAGACTACTTTGACTATTAGAAGAGACTCTTACCAACAGCAACAAGCAGTGCTTCTATGTCACCTGACATCTCACTCTCAATGCTTTCCTGAAGAGTTTTCTTGCTGATTTCTTTGTAATCAACCAAAGCTGCATAAATGTTTTACTTTGATTAGTGAAAGAAATGGTTTATATTTTTAACAGACAGCTTTACAATGTTTACTCACTCTGTCGCAGTTGAGGAATACTCCTGTGACATAAGACATCAATAAATTTGGCTTCATCAGTTCCCCACTTTTTCTCTCCAGCTTCATACAAGGCCTGACGAAAGCACGAGTTGTAGCCGAGCTTTATACAGTAATACATAATAATAAAAAACATCTGTCTTTAATTCCCATACCTTTGCATCTGCCTTAGCTTTGGCAGCATCCACATTGGTGCTCTCATCTCTCTTACCCTGTGAGAAATCCAGTTTAATTACATATTTTTCTTTTAACAGTGAATTATTAGTTTTTATTCCTAAATAGCTGATAAAAACAGTGACAAAGAACCAATCGACTGTAGCCATACCTCGGCGAGGATGAGCAGTGCTTTGCCGTAATCCTTAGACACCTCTTTCTTTAAATCATGAAGCAGTTCTTTTTTATTTTCTTATATGAAACAGCACCATTAGTTAGTTAGTGATTTTATTATGATCACACCATTAATTTAATATGAAGGTTTTTTTTTACCTGCCAAGTATGCTTCAGACAAAGCTTTGATTTGTTTGTTGGATCTTGAGGAAAAAATTTCAGTCAGTGTGCTCTCTGTTGTTCCAGGACCCTGTAGAGAACACACACAAACATAATATGGAAGATACTGATGTGATTACTAACTGGACTGTCAGTTTGTCATATCAACCCCACCTTCATTGCTTCCATGACCTGGTGACAATCATAAACTGCAGGTGGTGTTAGCAAGGCGACTAGTACATCCTCAAAGTCTCCGTGGGTATCACCCTTTATGTCAGCCACCAGTTTCTGATACAAGAATATTAAATTAATAACAGATTGAAGAACCTTTTGCTTCACAGTGATGATATCTTTATGAAACGAGTGCATTTACCCTTCCTGCTGCTTTCTCATATGCCTGAGCAATGATCTGCCGCTGAGCATTACTTCTTTGGGTCAACACCTCAATCAGCGTCTTCTCAGTTGTACCTAAAGGCAGGGAACAACCAAATTGACACAAACTACCTTAAATAAACAGATACATCCTACAGCATACCACTGCAGATTAAAAAAAGCTAACAAGCTAACTAACTAACCAACTAACTAACTAACTAACTAACTAACTAACTAACTAACTAACTAACTAACTAACTAACTAACTAACTAACTAACTAACTAACTAACTAACTAACCAACTAACTAACTAACTAACTTGATGACATACCAAGACCCTCTATGGCTTTCCTCAATGCAGAGACATCTTCATCCACTTTGAAACCTGGGCTGTCTTTAACGGTTCCTCTAGTATTTGACTAAAAGATAAGTACATTAAATCAAAATTAGACAAATTACTTGTATTTACAATAGTGCAAAAATAAATATACATTTAAAAAGCCTTACAGTGATGGTCAGAGAGGAAGGGGAATCCAATAGCAGCTCCAAGTCATCCTACAGTACACATTTTAAAACCAATATTTACTAAGCATTTCCATTGGGTATGTAATATCTAAAGCACTTTCACTATCCACCACATACTCACCCATACAGACATACTTGTGGTGGGGTAGACAAACAATCCTTGGAAAAAAAACCTAATGAGATATGGTAATATGGTGATCAATTGCATATCCAAGTCTAAAAAAAACATCAGTTTAGAAAAATGATATTATTATTATGCTTCTAAATCCATCAGTCTAACTTTTAAATGAGTTTATGCTGTCGTTTGCATACGTATCTTACTATACAATGCTAAAACATATCTACCTTAAAGTAACTAACAAAATCGAGCTGCCATGGGTCCTCAAGTGCCGTGAAAGATTGAAACACGCTGGGCTAACGTCATGGATACTAGGCAAGACATTTTAATCATGTTAGCTTAGTTTTTAAGATGTCATTTTTGTTGGCCATGGCAACGTTGCGACGACTAGAACACAGAGAGCTAGTCTAAACTACTTTAAATGAGTAAATGAGTAGTTTTTCCAGCTTACCAAAGAGAAGTAGCACAGGCGTGATGTCAAAGCAGGATTTTCGCAGTCAAATCACCGCACCTTTTTCACACAAGTCCAAATCCACTGGCAACGCCCATCATCAGAAGGAGGAAGCTGAATCACAGGCATATTTCCATAAACTCCTCCTCATTTATACACATCATAGCAAATAAAACACACTCTTATCAAACTGATAAAGGTCCATATAGTGAGTTTATGATACTAGAACTAGCCAATATGGGATTATTCTTAGGCTACCCAATAGACTCAATACGGACTACAACACAAACCTTTCAAATGTAAAATAGTAAAATTATATATTTAACACTCCCATGCTCCAAATGGTCCATAATAATAATAATTCAGACCTGTGCTAGCACGCGCGACCTCTGCTGGTAAGGTAGGGTAATCGGAACAGCATTTTAAATGTAGATTATTTTTTAATTTTTTCTATTTTTTTATTTTTTTTAAATAGGATGAAATATAGGGCAGAAGTTGCAATACTACGCAGGTAAGATTTTCTGTGTGAACTTAAAGCACATCAAAGATATTAGCACTGTTGTGTGGTGTGGTCCAACTACCCGGGGATTTATCTATCAGGCAATATAAACGTCATACGGTTAAAAAAGAAAGATTGAAAATAGACTATAGGTTATTTTCAAATAGGTATTTTTAGTATATAGCAATAGTGCAGTAATTTAGAAGTTACTTACAAACAATTACGAAAAAACTTTACCTGAGAGGCTAATCGAAGGGGAAATTATCCGAACGAACAGCCGGTTTGGGAGACTTCCGTCATTTACAGTCCGTTGACAGCTCTTGGACTACACAACTACGTGTCACTGACAATTTAATTGAACGCATCATCGTTTACACTAGTTTTGTTTGTGTCTAACATGACTTTAGCCTAAAATTATTTTCTGGAAGCATTACATGTGTTGTGTATGTTAAATCCTTTTGTAGTTGGCTACTCACGCTAAGAGCTACAGCAACATTAGCAGGCTATCAACTGTACGCCTCCCAGGCACTTTAAATGATGTGATATTGATAGATTATTGGTATAATTTAGTTTTAGTATTTTTTTAAAGGAGTCATACATTAGAGAACAACAATGGCATTTGCCGACAGCTTTTAGAAGTTCCATTAGCGTTGTTGCTAATTAGTGTCTTGTAGCTCAACGTTTCACCATTGTTTACATCCGCAGCTACGGCGGCGGTCATCCTGGCTAGCTTATGCTAACCATCGTAGAAACCAATACACTTTTTTGTCAAAATATGTAAACAGAGCTGGGACTAAACCAACGATGCTCTACGACAAACTTGACCAAAATCATCAGAAGGGCTCCATAGGAAGATTGCAGCTGGACAGTCTGACTTTGAGTGGCTACAGGACGAAAGACAGGGGCTTCCTTGGCTTTTCTGAACTATAACATTTTTATGAGGAGGATATGGGACCGACTCCCACTCGTGCTCCTAGGACGATGCTAAGGATACTACTAATTATCTGTCTTTTTATTTTTGGGGCAAAATGTCAAGAAGGTCAGAACATGACACCAGATGAGAAGCAAGTCATCAGGTAAATTATAAAAACACAGCTTTTCAGTGTTATTGAATTGTTGACATAAATATTCTGCAAATCTATAAATAATATCCATTGTTTTATGTATAATTTGTTTGCAGAGAACAGATAATTGAAATGTTTGACCACGCTTATGGGAGTTACATGGTAAAGTTATATATTTAACACAATTACGATGTCTAAACATGAATGGGTTCATTACATTAACTTTTTGTTATTTTGTAGAAATATGCATATCCAGCAGATGAGTTAATGCCACTAAGCTGTAGGGGAAGAGTACGTGGTGAGGAACCCAGCAGAGGTGACATAGATGATTCTCTCGGCAAGTAAGTCAGTCTATTATAGTTCATAACTTCCTATTTATGATCCTGAACCTCACGTTAAGCAGTCTACTATATATATACTTTACATTAATATACTAATTCCTGTAGGTTTTCTCTCACATTGATTGACACCCTTGATACCCTTGTTGTAAGTACTTTTCTTTCTCACTAACAGCTGCATTTCACTTTTTTAATGGAGCTTAAATGCATTTGGTCTTTTTTGTTGATGAGTAGGTGTTAAACAAGTTAGAGGAGTTTGAAGAAGCAGTGAGAAAGGCTGTAAAGGATGTGCGCCTGGACAATGATGTTGTGGTATCTGTGTTTGAAACCAACATTAGAGTTTTGGGGTGAGATCTTTGTTTTATGTTTAATACTGTGATAGCAGGCCATGGTTTAATGTTTATACGTTATGGTTTCCTCATACACGCATGTCTAGAGGCCTGCTGGGGGCTCATGTCATGGCCGACCTGTTCCGTCAGCAGGGCGAGAGGATGCAATGGTACCAAGATGAACTCCTACACATGGCCAAAGAGTTGGGCCATCGTTTACTACCTGCCTTTAACACAACAAGTGGCCTTCCCTACCCAAAGGTATGTTTCTTTTAAACAATAATAAACAAACAATAATAACAACAATACATTTTATAAACCAGTGCCAAATGCAATTTTATTAAAAGATCTGATTGAACAGACACGTCTTTATGTTCACTAGGTGAATCTACGCTATGGGGTCCTGAACCCACTTTCTCGCACTGGAACTGAATCGGACACATGCACAGCCTGCGCAGGAACCATGATCCTGGAGTTTGCTGCTCTTAGCCGATTGTCTGGGGAATCTGTTTTTGAGGTAGTGCACCTTTGTACAAATTAGTTTAAAATGCACAGTTAATAGTATATTATGTACTCATTGTATCACAGGAACATGCCCGGAAGGCTTTAGATGTCCTCTGGGACAGGAGGCAGAGAGAAAGTGACTTAGTGGGAACAGTGATCAATATCCATAATGGAGAATGGGTCAGGAGGGGTGAGTGTTTGTTTGACATCTAAACTTTATATACAGTACTTGGATCAATTGACTTATTCTATGCACCCACATCTAAACTTTGATATGCAACACATTTTTTAAACATACTGGAGTAAAACTGAATTTGAGCATTTGTGTCTTGTTTGTCTGTCTTTGTTACAGACAGTGGTGTTGGTGCTGGTATTGATTCCTACTATGAATATCTGATGAAGGCTTACATTCTTCTTGGAGACAATGTTTTCCTGGAAAGGTTTAACACTGTAGGTGTTTTTATGCTTGTGTTTAAATATAGTGTGGAATTACCATATGATTATTTTGTTTTCGCCATAGCATTACACTGCCATTATGAAGTACATCAGTCAACCTCCTCTTCTTCTTAATGTGCACATGCACAATCCAACTGTGAACGTACGCAGCTGGATGGACTCCCTCCTGGCCTTCTTTCCTGGATTACAGGTTGCTAAGGCAGACATTTAACATAAACATTAAATTAATAATAAGTACAAAAGTAACTAACGAAAATTCAAAAACATAACTTCACATAGGTTTTGAGAGGTGATCTGAAACCAGCCATTGAGACCCATGAGATGCTGTACCAAGTGACCAAACAGCATAAATTTCTTCCTGAGGTAGATATTTTAGACGTGAAGATCATTTAATTTGTTCTGTTCATGATTTTGTTGTGTTTGTGTCACCAAAGGCTTTCACTACAGAGTTTAGAGTTCACTGGGGCCAACACCTACTGAGACCAGAGTTTGCAGAAAGCACCTACTACCTCTACAAGGTGAGTGGTTGATTATGAATTATTTTAAATAACTTTTAATGGGTAAATAATCAGTACAGATGTTTACCATCTGCTTGCACTATATTCAAATTCATACAGGCCACCGGTGACCCCTACTACCTCAAAGTTGGACAGTCCATTGTAGAAAAGCTCAATGTCTATGCCAGAGTGCCTTGTGGGTTTGCTGCTGTGCAAGATGTTCGCACTGGAATGCATGAAGATAGGTTTGTGTTGCTTCTTCACACAACTCTTCATAGTTGAATATAGTTTAAACAACAACATATACGTTTCCTGCTGTCTTAACTACATGCAATGTGTGTTTAGAATGGACTCTTTCTTCTTGGCTGAGATGTTTAAGTACCTGTACTTGCTGTTTTCTGAGAAAAGCCAGCTTCCCATCAACATTGATGACTACATCTTTACCACAGAGGCTCATCTCCTTCCTGTCTCTCTCTCTATCACACAGCCGTCATGTCAGGGCAATATTACAGTAAGACTACAGTACTGAACATATTATAAAGTATTAATAGAAATATGTGTTTGTGAAATTGGGTTTACCTGTGAGTTATGGTTCTTAACAGTCTATTGAGGTCTTTCAAGAGGAAGATTTGTTTGCACGCTCCTGTCCCAGCACAGAAACCTTGTTTCCCAATAACCCTTCGTTTGCTAAAACCATACGAGATGGGTACAAGTACCTAACTGGGGTTGGACGGGCCTTCCAGCCACTACCGGTCAGGTATGTTAAAAGATTTTTCTTTATAACTGAAAACTTAAATATCATCCATCTCTTGTTTGCACAGGGAAATTGAACTTCCACTACATGACAATGGGATGGAGTCAGTAGAATTCCTAAAAAGTATGGGTATCTCACTTACACCACTTAATGAAGCTATGTTAGGAAGCACCAGAGGTCAAAAGGTAAGGCACACAAAAAAAAGGAAACCAGATGCCAGTTTTTCTTCTGGTCTAAAACCTAAGTTCATTTATTTGCTCAGTTTATCATGTCATTTGCCTGACCAAATAACACAGCTCGATGTAGGAAACTATAAGCTTTTTTATATATAAAAAATAAAAAATATATAAAACGTTTTATATTATATATGATTATGGACATTTTCAGAACTATATGTGTAACCTGAGTATTCACTTTTATTGTCTTTTCTGTTAGGGCCATAAAGGAGTGTATCACATTCATCTTGTTGCTGAGGTAAGCCAAATGACAGAGGAGGAAGAGGTGGTCCCACATATTGTTCAACTTATATCGCCGCCTTTTTTGGGTCGGACAGTCCTTACAGCTGGGCCAGCAAAGTTTGGAATGGACCTCACAAAGCAGGAGCATGGGGTGAGCAAAATGCACTATATTGGCATTTTCCACAATGAATCATAAAATATTATTTATTACCCGGTTTGACGTTTGTTATCAACCCCCTTAACATTTATTTGCAGGTGAAAGGCAGTATTGTAAAAGCCTGGCCATACACAGCTTGTGGACCAGTGCAGAACGCTATGGAGATTAAAGGGCACATTGCACTGGCATTACGAGGCGACTGCATGTTTGCGGCAAAGGCTCGTCAGCTGCAGGAGGCAGGGGCCATTGGAGTCATTTTGATAGGTTGAAAAAAAAAACTATGAGCATGTAATTTTGAAACTCAAAACAGCTGTGTAACATGTCACAAATCCTCCCTAGATCATAGAGAAGGAAGCAACAGTGATGATTCTCCACTTTTTCAAATGGTGGGGGATGGTGACACAACTGAAGATGTCACATTGCCCTTGGTGTTCCTGTTCAGTCGTGAAGGCCAAATTCTTACTGATGCTTTGAGCGAACATCACAATGTGGATGTACTGCTGTTACCAAAAGAGAGGCAGCTCGGACAAGGTAACAATCTAAAATCATGGTTTTAGTATTGGAAGTTAACTAAAGTACATATTGTGGTAGCTTAACTTGACATTGACGTACACCTGACCTGATGTCATACATTTTCTTTTAGATAAAACTGAGAAAGCTGCTGGAATGAACATTAAATTCCGTCTGGCCGAAGAGGGAGAGATCTTGGAGGAGGCATTCCCGCACACCTTGGAGCTTGTGCTGGAGGAAAAGGCTGTAGTAGTTCAAGAGAAGCTGGATGTAGACTCACAAGGAGAGCAACAGTTTCAGCAAAATGAAGCGTGTACAAATGCAGCAGAGAATGAATCTTCAGAAGCATCAACTCCAATTCAAGACAGTAAAAGTGAAGCAGGCGCAGGATCTTGAGGTTTTCTACACTCCCTAGTCTTTATATAAAAATGTGCCTCCAGACACTGTCCGATGCACAACCCAATCTGCCTGCATGTTTACTACCAATGGAGGAAGAGGAGGGTAATATCCTGCCTGGACCATGGTGATGATTTACTGACACTCTTTGCTGTGCAAGGGTTTTCTTCATCTCATTTTGACAACAATGGTAGTTGAGCAGCTTAATATTGAGGACAAAATGGATACCTGCTTGTGCTGCCCAAACCTGGTTTGTAATGTTTAAATCTTGATTGCACATTTTTATATTGTAACTAGTACTATTAAAATGAATGAGTGGAGTCTTGGCCAGTATGTGGTGCACCAACAAAGTCTCAGTGATCTACCACTAGACGTTGAGGACAATTTGGGGCCAGTTTTGTGCTAGAAAGCATCTTCAGGGAGCATTGAGAATGAATGCAGTGTGTGATGTGTGTATTTTGTGTGTTCTTAGAGAAATTACTGATGTTTGGAACGGGGTTTATATCTAGTGGCTTGTTACTGTAAACATCTTAAATGTCCACTTTTTTAGATTGCAGACAACTTTTTAAGATTACATTTTAGGAGTACATTATAACTTTTAGGTAGAGCTACAATTTACCAAAGTTAAATACATTTCATTGTGTTTCTGGTCTCTCTCTTCTATGCACTTTGGGTTTATTGTTCTGCAGTATTTGATATGACAATATCACTATTTTATTTCCATGTGTATCACAGTCACTAATTCATAGTTCATAAACTACTATTGACATTTGACAAAACTTAAATTGTGTTAAGGGTTAGTCTGAGAGCAGTTTCTTAGTGTTACTTAAGCTACTGTATCATATCATGTATAATGTATAACTCATTACCAAACTTATATTTCCTAAATGCATTTTTGTCTAACTAAGCATTATTGTAAAATTTAATTTACATTTTTTAAAAAGAATGATCTGTTTTCTTGTATACATACATATTAGGTTGCATGGCTTTCCATTTAAAAGCACATGGCGTTCACTGACATGAAAATCATGATTAATGTGTCACAAATGTGGCAGATTATTTTATTTTTGTTAGTGCAGAGAATGTTTTTTTTTATTATTTTAACTTAATGTTTATTTCTGTTTAGCTTAAGCATGACGTGTTGCCAACACTTACCTCAGGACCAGACTAGACGTAGCGGAACTGTATTTTTTCTCACTTTGGTTACCTTAACCCATTTTTGTTAAAGCTCAAATTTGTGCCAAAAAAACCCGACCAGCTATAGGGATACAATTCTGACAGACTACATTGTCATGAAAGTCTTGTCAATAAATTCTACTCTACAGTCTCTTCTCTTTATTTTTAACCACTAGCTAGAGTCACTGAAACATTTGGTCTAAGGTTGAACTCACCATCAGAAGAATGATAAGAGACAATGCTCATTGTATTTGACAGACTATAGTCAAAGTACTACAGTTATATTGGTATGCTGTAGAGGCCATATGTTTGTTTTTTATATTAGGAAATCTATGGACTACACCTTTTAAAGAGTCTGTGATCAGTAATCTGTCTGCATTTCAATAATAATGTAGACAGTAGCTAGTAAATAGTAACCTGAAATATGGGTTAGTTGCTCTATTGCTGGGTAGCAGGTTATAGAATGTGAAGATATTATATCCTCAGATGGGGGGCAGGGGCCAGAATTCATTTTTATTAGTGACACGGTCCATTACCCCCCTATATCACTCCAACCACACACAAAATCAGCAGATTAACAATATTCGTCATATTCGCACCCCATTAAAATGAACAGAGCTGTAGAATGTTATGACCTGCAACCCAGCAATAGCTCCACATCCTCGTTCCAAGCCGTACGTAAACAATGAAACTAGACACAATTTGTCATGTTCTGTCATTCAGGCCTGCATCATGATCCAAACCGGTTTGCACGTCATCAG
>JAVQKC010005174.1:0-10594 GCA_036025475.1 Philypnodon macrostomus
TGGTCGGAGGGGCCGTAGGCGCAAACTGGCAGCCACGCTTCCGTCAGTGTGCCCCAGGGCAGCTGTGGCTACATAAGTAGCTTACCATCATCAGGTGTGACTGTGGAGTGAATGAATACTACAAAAAAATGTGTAAAGCACTTTGGGTGTCTTGAAAAAGCGCTATATAAATGGAAGTTATTATTATATACACCAATAAAAGGAGGTCTAGAGCAGGGGTGTCCAAACTATGGCCCGGGGACCAAATACAGCCCACAGAACAAATGGTCTTTTTACTGCTGGTGACTAAAACAAACTAAAATAAAGCATCCATTGTATAACAACATATATGTGCACTTTTCTGTGTGGTTACGATGCAGAGGGACACTAAGAAGAACCTGAAGGGGGCTTTTGCTGAACTCGGTCCCCTCGCCGAGTGGCCTTCCTCAGGTTTGATTTTTGTAATGTTAACATGACATTAAGGTACATCAGGCCTTTTTGATGATTTGAAACTAACTGTATGCTGTATACGGACTATATTGAAATCTGTCTAAAACACTTGCACAGCACTCTATATAAACTGATTGCCCTGTGAGTATGTCAGCAATGCCCCAGTAACACGCTTGCCTTCTGAGAGATGAATGAAACATTTGTGCCAATAAAACACATTGATGGATTAACTGTGTAAGCGCTTACTGGTAAAAATCTGACAAAGTGGCCCAGGCCTATACCACCGCCCCAACCACGAACAATACCCCCCACTCCGCTAAGTATACCTATGGGACAGACTACAGCGGCCCTGTCCTTTATCAAAGCTGACTGTTACTGTATATGTGCTGGATGGGGCGGGGGGGGTTTCAAGAGGGGGGGCGGATCAGTAACCGGCCCGGGCTGACCTTAATACACTCCCATGGTAACATCATTAATCACGTCAGAGCACACGCCGCAGATGGACACGCACATATGTCAGGGCATAGCATGGAAACGTATAGGCCGCATACTGTATCATACTTGAGATTATGTAAACATAAGCAATTCTCACAGCAAATACATCAACACGTGTAGGGTAAAATAATATGGAGAATACATCATGGGCTGTGTGAAAATAGTGATGACTCAATAAGGACAAAATGTAAACAAGTGGTTATTGATGACTCTAGTGGCGGCGGTGAGAACTGCAGTAGGCTGTTTCATGAATCATATAGGGGACATTTCTGGGACGATTATGTACCACCGCTGTGTAAAGGTGAGAGATATGGTGCAAATAAAATATAATTTGATAAAGATCGTATTTCTAATGCTTCATAAAAGCTTTTTAATTACAAATTCAATGTACATCCATATGAACACTGGCATCGTTACAGTAAACACAACAGTGAAGAGCATGTATCACATAGCATAGCATAGCATCATATCACAAATCCATTTTTAAGTGTGATATCGCCCACCGTCCCGCATGATTAGTGCACATTTTTAACCTGTCTGGAAGGTGGTGCAAGTTGCTGGTTCAATTCCTGTCCATAGTTTATAGGGGAATTATGTCTTTAGGCCAGTACTGCATCTCCATCTCGTCCTGTGTGTGAATGTGTTAGTGTGGTGTGTTTGATGGTGGCATGGTACGGTCACCATGTCTATATCAGTCTGCCTCAAGACAACTGTGGCTAACACTACCACTACCTGACAAAGTACTACTCTATAATCTATCTAATCTACGCTACTACACTATGCAATGCCGATATACACCCAAATAACTCTTTTTACCCGATGTAAAAGACTGTATGTGGAGGTATATTGTCCAAAGACTTTTTCATTTCCCTGTGGGCTCTCAGTACACAGCTCCCCCTCTGCGTGGTAACGGATGTCACACTGGCTTTACTGCTGTAGCCTGTACCTGTGTGCGTGGAGCCGAACCAGTCTCACATGAAGGAGGGAGGCTGTGTGTATCGGGATGTTTATTTGTGCACACTAGGGAAATTTAATATTTATTTGATTGCAACTTTAAGGCCAAATATTGCGACTGTGATTACATTTGTGATATTGTTCAGTTCACAGCACATGTTAAACCTGTCTGGAAGAAAATGTCTGTGGATGTTATATTGCAGAGAATATACCGGATATTATTATATTGCCTAAAATTGCCTCGTAACGGTCAATGGCCCATGACGCTGAAGCTATTCTGCTAGTCTGTCTAATTTGCACATCCAAGTGCACTTCTATAGGCTACCTGTGTTTGTGGACACGGCGCATAATGAAATGGTGTAGCGGTAGAGGACATGTGCCCGAAGTGGAGGGGTGGAAGAGCAGGATCAGAGAGAGAGAATATCACAACAGAGGAGCCGCTGTGACAATAAAGGCTGATTCATTCAGGCGTCCCCTGAGTCGCGTCAGAAAACCTTTACAGCATCAAACTACATTTATCTCTATTCAGCGTTTTGTTTGTGTGCACACTTTTGGCGACAGAAAAGCACTCGTACAGCAGAAGATATATGTTTCTATCAGTTTTACTAAAGGTTCTTCCCACCCTTTTCTTTTTCAAGCTAATTTCTCAGCCATTTTTCAGCTTGATTTGATAGGACAGTTGACTAAATCAGGGAGTGACGTTCGGCAAACTGTCGTGAGCCGGATTCAAACTCACTTTACTGTTACTTTACTCACTCAGTCACACCCATTGGTGGTAAGCTGCCCTGGGGTACACTAACAGAGGCATGGTCATTCTGCTCCTACAGCCTCTCCAACCACCACTTTCATTGAGAGGCAATGTGGGCCGTATATGCTCAGACGGGAATTTGAACCGGAGATCCTCTGGTTGTAGGCTCTGAATATGGGCCGCGCGCTCTGCAGACGGAGCTAAACCGTGGCCCCTTCCCACCGTTTTATCAGTTGGTTGTAGGCTGCTCACATCTTTTTGTCTCTTCATGCTAATGCAATCTCTGTGATGGTGAGGTCAGGTTTGTGGAGCTAAACCAGGTGAAAATTAAGACTATCAATGGACATATGTCAGAATCATAAAATGCACATACCGTCTTCAGATCCACACCAAAAAGTTAACTTGAGTTTTTTGTTAATTATTTCTGGATTTCTTAAGATATGACTCAAAATAGCCAATAAAAACTTAATATAAATTGGTAAAACTACAAAAACAGGTAGATTTTAAAAACTGCATTATATTAGGGTTATTCCTGGTTTAATTCTGGTTTAGCCCCAGTTTAGACCTCAGTAGATCCTGGTTTAGTTTTGGTTTGGAACCGGATTCAGATGTGGCTTAGTCCTGGATTAGATCTCAAGCAACTATGGGTATTCCCTAGGAGCAATGTATTTACACCCAGAAAGATTGTATGCCTGCCAGACCGAGGACTGAACCCTCAACCTAAAGCACTAATGGTTCGGCTGTAAAGGCTCCTGGTTTGTTGCTAAACATAAATTGACTTGCTTCCTCATCAGAAACTCTAATCTGCGAGCCCCTGACTGACTCACATCACAGTACATCCATCCTCCGATTCACTTAGCATCCATCTTCTTCTTTTAACGTACCCATAATAGTGCGTCATTTCTGCCCAAACAGATGCCTCTTCATCTGCTGCTGATGTATGGTACGGTGGTGGTGGTGGTGGTGGGGGTGTTGTGGAGCTATGGGCTTTTGGGAGGTGGAAGGAAGCGAAGCAAATAATAGGCATAATCAGTAAACTGCTGCATCCATGTGCCCCAGTTTACAGGTTAGTTCATTTAATAGAACAACCATTGGATTTTGGCTTTGATTGTTCTGGATGCAATGGACTTAACATGGACTTAACATGGACTTAACATGGACTTAACATGGACTTAACATGGACTTAACATGGACCTAACATGGACTTAACATGGACTTAACATGGACTTACCATGGACTTAACATGGACTTAACATGGACTTACCATGGACTTAACATGGACTTAACATGGACTTAACATGGCTAGAGAGTGTTTGGTTTTTACAGATTGGACTGAATGTGAGATTATGATTAAACCTGGGACAGTTCAGTGATTGGCAAAGTGAAAAGAAAATCCTTGCGAGCGAGATACCATCTGGCACCATACCATATGGTACCATAAATAAAGTCTGATGCTGATAGTAACCTGAGGCAGCAGTGGCCCAGAAGGTTAACCACAAGGTTGGCAGTTTAATCCCTGTGTGGTTCATACTGACGTTCTGTCTTTGGGCAAGACACTTGTGCATGTGTTATTGCTATAGCTGTGGTAAGTTGGTGTGGTCAGAGAGGTCTGCTATGGCTGCCTTGACTCTGTCAGTCTGCCCTAGGGCAACTGTGGCAACCTAGGCAGCTTACCACAAGATATTATTATTATATTCAGTTTTGTTGCACACCCCATGTTCCCCCGTGGCATAAGCCTGAGTTATATTTATAATTATATTTCTACACTCTCCACTGCAGACAGAAGCACATGAAAGCAGAGCACCGATCAGACAAACTCAAGGCTCGCCCACGCTGCACCAGGCTTTAGCGTGCTTCACTCGCTCCTCCACACGTGCAGGTGCGCTCGTGCTAGTTATCGTTAGCACGCGTGAATGGGAGGTCCTACAGGAGCTCATTCAGCAAGGCCCCAGAACCTCCGAGGCCTGAGTCAGCAACATCTCCCTGAATGAATGTGTGGGCGAGAGAATCACGTTCATGTAAAATACATGTAATAGAGGCATGTTCAGTTCAAGTGTACTGTAAAAATTCACTTCTAGATTCATGTCTATGTGATTAAAAAGGGCCCTATACAAAAATAATTTGACCTCAACATCTCAGACCATGAGGAAAAGTGGATCATATTAGGTTTAGTCCCAGATTAGTCTTGTTTTAGAATTGAGACCTGGTTTAGCCTTGGATTAGATCAGGGTTAGATTTTTACAAAAACAAGTATGATTTGTGGTGAGGGGTAAAATATCCTGAACATACAATAAAACACTATAGTGGTCTTCAACATTTCTGTGAGGAAGTCTAACTGTTACTAATGTGTACATTAAATCAACATACAATGTGAGGTACATTCACTAATGTTTCCTACCCAGGCTCTGACATCACCTACATGTAGAGCGTGGATGTCATTTGCCAAAATCTTTTTACTTTGCAATATGTTGTGGCTGATGCTAATTTCTCCATTGAAAGTGAATTACTGTCTTCTGTTGCCTTCATGCCAGAATTCAGAACATGAAACATTGAAAGGGTCTGTTGGTGTCAGCCTAGAGTTTTCATATTGGTCTCTGGTCTCATTGACAGTGTAATCTCATACGTAGATGACCATGTGTTGTATGTGTTCTGATGTCTATTGAGTTGAAGATAACTCTAAGGTGCTGGACTGAGTCAGCTCCTTCAGCTTCATGTTTTTCCTCCTGTTTCTCTCTGAGCGGGGTTTCCCTTGCTCTCTCCATCTCCTCACTGCTCTGTATATCTCTATGTGCCCACAGAGCTGACACTGCAGCACACAGCCATGTATAGTAGCTTAACACTGTGTGGGTGGACAAGAGAGGAAGAGGAGAAGACAGGTGAGGAGAAATGAGGACAAAGAAGCAGAAATAGTGGAAATATTGCACTGGCTTTTCATTTGTTCTGGAGAATTCTCAAGGCTTTTTTGGGACCAATGCTGTAGAGGATTCGTTTGATGTGTGAACTATGCTATCAAAACAATGTTTAGATTCAAAGCAATGTGAAGAGAACAAACAGGAATGGAGTTTAAACTAAATTAACTAAAAAAAAAAAAAACAGATATTGAATTTCAAAGGAATCCAAACAGGAACCACCTTGGTATCATAACAAATAACTATAAAACACTTGGAGCATGCAGACCTCCGCCAAGGCAGCTCATGTCCGCTCACATTTCATCAACTGCTTCCTTCTGGTGCAGTAAAAAAACATCCTGGATCCAGACGGTGATCCGGATCAGTCCTAAAATCTAATCATTTGGTCCTTGTGTCATTTCTGATCTCTCCTGAAAATGTCACCCAAATCTGTTCAGTAGTTCTTGCATAAAAAATGTAATCTTTAAAACAAATCCTGGCTCCAGACGGTAATCCGGATCACTCCCAAATTTGAATCAATTTTTCTTTCTGCTATTTCTGACCTTCTATGAAAATGTCAGAAATACAAGCATTGTCTTCTTTTTAATATTTCACAATCAATCATTTTCTAAATTCACACAAAAACCTTCAACAATTACTGAATTTCATAAAATTATGTCCATTACTTTTGTCTTGCTAACACACTAACAAGCAATCTAACAAACCAACATGAGTTAAAATACAGTGGTTTTCAAACTCAGAAATCAACTAACATTTGATTGGACTAAAAATGGGACGTTACCCGATCTAACCAAACCTAAACCAGGCCTAAATCGAGCTAAACCAGGTCAAATGCTAAGAATTCCTGAGTACTTATTTGAGAATATTGTCCCCGTAGGGAAATGTGTCCTCTGCATTTGACCCACCCCACAGTGCCACTGGGGCAACCTGTCCAGAGCAGTGGGCATGTTTTTGGGTTAATGGGGGAGACCCACTCAGACACGGGGAGAAACATGCAAACTCCACACAGAAAGGCCCTGACACAAAGACACAATGTAAACAAGACTAAATTTAACCAACAATAGAAGCAATGTTTAAAAAAGGCCAGGTTTTTATCGGGACCCGTGGGAAGTCTAAGCTGTGAAAAGGACTGTTAGATAGGATGCCCAGGACAGAGCGGAGAGCCCGGGGCAGCCTCAGAGAATGAAAGAAATGGCTAATAACACAAACGCCTCGGCCCCCCGAGCCTCAACAATGGCCGCCCCTCGGAGGAGGAGACACGGCAAAAACAAAAGACAAAGGAGCTCCACCAAGACCGGGGTAAACGCTGGACGCAGCTCCGGGTTTATAAAAATCACACATCACCATAGCAACGCTGGCCGAGGAGAGAAGGTAGCAACGCAGAAGCGGGCTTTAGTGAGACAGAAGTTTAAGTGCAGAGATGGGATTTAGAATAGAACTTACGTAGGGAGATGTCAATAGAACAGACATAACTATGTAATAGAACTTACGGAGGGAGATGTCAATAGAACAGACATAACTATGTAATAGAACTTACATCCGGAGATTTCAATAGAACAGCCATAACTATGTAATAGAACTGCTACTATGGGTCTTAGGCGGAGTACACCTGGGACTGGCTTTGGCAATCAATTAAAATGAACCCAATTAGAATTCTCTACTGGCAACCTCACCTAATTTCAATTCTCTGTTGATTTTATTTTGCCATTGTTTTGAGATTCAAATAGGGATTGTATTCAACAACAAGCCAAAAAATTTTTTAAAAACCATTCTCATGGGTATGTCTCAATTACTGTCTCATTCACCTTCCAGCGCTCCTCACCTCTGCCCTCCATCTCTTTCCCATCCTCTTAAGTCGGGATGCACCGATATGAAATTTCTTGGCCGATACCGATGCCGATATTTCAATTACCGATTTGGCCGATACCAATTCCGATACCGATATTCTGTAAACATGCGTCTAAGAAATCATCATAGAAACGACATGAATCCATACATTTTTCACTACTTTTTGTCTCCCTAGATGTAGACTAGAACGGGCTTTTCTTTCTCTGACTGTTTACAATACCGATATCAGTCAAATTGTGAATATTGGCCGATTCCGATGTTGGGCTCTTAAGGACAGTAGCTGTATTGGGTAATTCACTACGGCCCTTGATTGATAATAGTGCCTGTGCTGTCCAGGTGTCTGGTTCCGCTCGTATGTCTACCCGCCTCATTAAAGAACAGCACCATAGAATCCTAATCTTTGATGACACTCTGTTCCCAAATCGGTACCACATCAGCACTGTGTCTCAAATGTGCTCGTGTAAGCAACTGAGGTGGATAAATGAATGGCGTCCGTGATCTAGCTGTTATCACGGCTCTACTGACAGACACAGCCCAAAATCACACGAGAGTTCTGATTGTTTACTTACTAAGGAATCTAGAAATGTGTACACTCATGTGGTCTTCTGGTGGGCTCTGCAAAACAAACTAAACATAAAACAAGACCTTAGACTTAACCAGGCTAAATATAAACAGTGCAACAATTCAGGATCAAACATACGTCCAGATCCTCAATATTTGGTAATCCAATGCAGAAAGACACGGCTTTCCCACTGAAGCATCACATACAGGAGAACTTTCAAAACCAACCATCGCTGCCAAAAGAACCAAAAAGAACCAAAAAGAACCAAATCAAAAAAGGGTCAATGGTCAAAGGTTTCTGGAAAACGTTCTTGTTTAGAAGCCACAACATTTTCTCTGTTTCTCGGGTCACCGGTTCGAGTCCCCGCCTGAATTGTAAAGCATCTTTGAGTGTCGTAAAAAGCGCTCTAGAAGTATGATGCATTATTTTTTATCATTTTGAGTAGGGCACATTATCATCACCTGAGATTGTTTTTTAGATTTTTCTAATTTTTAATTTTTTTTATTGAGAGGACAGTAGAGCTGGGAGTGACATTAAGCAAACTGTCACGAACTGGATTCAAACTCACAACCCTGGGGCGATCATTTCAAGCTTTGCATTTGAGCCGCACACTCAACCGACTGAGCTAAACCTCAGCTCGAGACTGTTTCTAACTTTTATTCTGTCCGTGTTACCCATTTTTCCACAGTTGACAAAACTTTCAAACGTATCGTCAAACATTTGAACTATAAACAGATATCTCACTCGCAACAAAACTAAGAATGAACACTATGGAGGGGCAGTGGGTCTTCATGAACGCAGCACCAATCTCACCCCCTCCCCCTTTAACGCACACCCAAACTAAAGCACATTTTAGAGAGCTCCATTTCAGTGAAGCCCCTAAAATAGGAATACATTAGGACTTCCATTTGACAGATTCTAGCTGGAGGCAGGCCTCGTATGGGAGAACGCACACACAGTCAGTGTAAGGGGCTGTTATGGTGGTGGGTGGAAAACCATTCTTATGCACCTATTAAAAGGGATCGTTTAGAATTAATTGGAGTGTATGGAAATGCAACAATTGCCTTTCGCAGACAGTCCCTGAACGCTGGGAGCCACTAACAAAAGCACTCAGCCCTGAATGTCTCTTAATGTACCTCAACGTGAGACTATTATTAGAGTATTCACTGGCCATTCACTGTATTTTCGTTTGCATTTATACAGCTATTTACATGTTAGCCAGACAGACACTACAATGACGAGCCATTTATAAGCACTGTTTAGATATGCCATGGAAATATACCCTGAGGCAAAGTAAACCATATGATAATCAATTAAAACACATTCTGGATTTAGCTTTATTAGCAAAAGCACTGATAGTTCTGAACTTTTGAGATCTAATGCACAGAACAGACTGGATACTACACATGGCTTGACTTGACTTTTAAGAATTATCTATCTATGCAATGAACGCTTCAATGTGTGACCACCATTATTATATAACTCCAGTGACTTTAAGCATATATCTTTTAGCTTACGTACGGATATGATGTAGTTATATACATTAATGTGACCGGAAATAATCAATAATCACTCACCATAGAAAGAGCTATCACAATGTACTGAATGTATTTCAATGTAATGTGTAGTTCATTGTTACTTTATCTAAGGCCAATTACAGGAACAGTCAACTAACCAGAGATATAATGAATATATTTCATCTGTTTGACGTTAACAAGTCACTTAACACTGCTTCAGGCCACGGCCCATATATTGAGTAAGCTTGATCTCTCTGGGGCCATTCTGTCGTTGATTATCTAACATTTACATTTCGACCGATCTTCTTAACGAGTCCGTTGGTCCGTCCAGTGACCTTCCACTCTTTATGTCGTGGGCTTTTTTTCATACCAGCGTGGGATAGGAGCAGGTCAAAGGTCACAGTATCATATTCACAGACAAGCAGATCACATGTCAGCTGTCAAAGATGATACTTGGAGAGGTAACATACAGCCTTAGCGATAGCCTGTCTCCTCAATATATCCAATTAGGCTGGCTTTAAGAGGGGCCACGCTGCTGAATAATGCAAGAGCACACGTCGGCGCTGACCGCTTGCAGATGTCCGCTGTTATCATTAGCTTTAGCTGTGAACATGATCCTCCAATGTCTGGAAAACAGTTAGCTTCTGTGGCTAATGATGGCTAATGTACAATGAGGGGCTTAAACTTTGAACTAAGTCTAGGCCAAAGACAGTGTTTGGATAAGATTGTGGTGTTAGTGTTTTTGAGGGTAGAGAACATATGATACGTTGTTTGTATATATGATCAATAAAATAGCAACCAACTCCAATGCCACAGCCACAGCTGATCTAGGGCAGACTTAAACCGACTACCAAAAACACCAATTGCACAATATTCTCAGTCATAGGGCGGCAGTGGTGCAGTGGGGTAGGCGCTCGTCCTTCAACAAGAGGGTTGGGGGTTTGAGTCCCCGTCCAAGCACACACTGTTGTTGTGTCCCTGGGCAAGACACTTAACCCACATTGCCTATGAATAAATGTGGTTGTGTGATTGGTGTTCGGTGGTCGGAGGGGCCGTAGGCGCAAACTGGCAGCCACGCCTCCGTCAGTGTGCCCCAGGGCAGCTGTGGCTACATAAGTAGCTTACCATCATC
>JAVQKC010005186.1:0-20530 GCA_036025475.1 Philypnodon macrostomus
AGAAGTACCCAAATCGATAAAGTTCGGCGTCTTTATGGTATGTACCTGTGTGCAAATGTTGAAACTGATCCGGCAATTCATTTTTGAGTTATCGCGTTCACAGCTAGGATCTGCGGACGAACACTGACGTGATTCCATAATATCGTCGTTTCGCCGATATAATTATGTTGTGGGAGACTTGACTTAAATGATACTACATGATATATTAGCACATTATACTGATTGTAATACACGTGCAGAGGCAGCTTCACTTAAAAATAGGAATGGGCCAAAAAGGCATACATTTTGCCACCCCATGGGGCAATCTAGATTTTAAATGTCAAGGGTAATTTGTTCTTAAGTGCTGTCCATTGCATTGTCATGGCAACAGGAGACACATAAAAGAAGATGGCTGATAACAAATCCCCCTTAAAGACATTGCAGTTGTAGATATCTTCCTTATTCTTTTTCTTTCATTTTTGTTGTTTTGGAGTTGTTGTCACAGTGATCCGTCTTCTTTGTCTTCCAGGCTGCGGGTAAGGATATCGCCGCTTCAGTGCACAGGAATGTCTTGTCGTGGGCCGTGTGGCGGGGGCATAAGACTGAGAAGAAGAAGACTGTCTCTTTTGCAGCACTAACGCCAGCTGCCAACTCGCAAGCTGTGCAGAGTTTTTCTTGCAGCACTGCTTCAAACCTGCTCAGGACGAGAAGTGTCCCAGATGTGGTAGGAAACAATCCAAATTGTACAATCAAAAATGCCTCCACCGCACTAGATGTTGTGTGTGCATCTTCAATGAGGTTTTTAACACCGCAGCCATTTGGGAAAGGTGGTTTTTCAAAACTTAAAAACACTACGAGAATGACTAACTCTCAGGAGAACTTGTGGGGACAGACGTCAAGTACAGCCAAGCTAAATGAGTTGAGACAGACCTACTCACCATCTGATAGATTGGCAGTGAAGGAGCCAGGAAGGAGGAAAGAACAAGTCGTGCAAAGCGAAATGGACGGGAAGCCAGAAGGGTCACTAAACCGAGCGCAAACCTCCTTCTGTTCCCGCATCCATTTTGACGTTCCTTCTAGGTCTGTCTGCACTGTTGTCTTTTTGGTCAAGTCTCTTTGCTTTTTGCTTGAGGAGCTTGAGTCGAACCCCGCTTTACAAACATCCACTTTGTCTATACGTCTTGGTGTCTCATCTGTAAAGAAACACAAGCCTGCCCATACAAATCATAGGAGAGCTTCTAAGAGCAGAGAGAGTGGAGGTTTGACTTACTGCAGAGGCCTTCAATCAAAGCGGAGGAGCCACAAGGTCGAGCAAACAGCCGAAGCTTACGATGTGAACAGCAAGGATTCAGACCCGCAGAGCCATAGTGGTACTCCTGGATTATTGTCATTCAGAGGGCCAAGTCCCGCCAACATAAAGGCTGCCAGGCAGAAGGGGAATGCAGATGAGGAAGTGCACCCTACCATCAAGAGCAATTTCAAACACAATATTGGCCCAGGTATGAATTTCATCACCTTGCAGCAAACAATTGATCTGTTTTCCACTGCTATATTTGCAAGCAATAGTTCTCAAATGTTTCACACCTGTCTATACCCAGACTGAACCAAGTCTAAATCAGTTGGAAACCATGACAAAACTTGTTCTCAAGCAGGACTAAACTAAGTCTAACTAGGTCTACAGCAAGATTAAGCCAGTTTAAATCAGGACGAAAAATAGGCCTGAATCAGTTCTGCCAGGAGTAAACCAAGTCTAAACCATGACTAACCCAGAACTAAAGAGTAACTAGGTGTGCAAACTGCCCCAACGCATTGGTTAAACTTTGCCTAAACTAGGATTGCACAGTAATCCACACATCAATATCAAACCCTAAACTGCCTCTAAATGAAAGATTATCACTAAGAAAAGCCAACGTTGCACCAATAATACCTGGACCACAGAAACACTGCTATACCAGATTGCATTTCAGAATACAAGCCGAGCTGAGATGGAAAGAGGAGGAGTTAGGTTTGTCACTCACCTCTTTGATACATCTCATGCATCAGTAATGACCCTCACATCACAACTGTATATTTTAAATGCATTCCCTCCTCAGCAGTCAATGGAGATGTTATAAAAAATAACAAACACTTCTCTATCCCGCCAGACTTCTAATGTGGCCATATATTTTAGCAGTCATTGGGCAAGATTTAAACATAGATTGTATTTGCATGATTTTCACGTCAGTCTCCTGGCAGTTGGAAAAAAAAAATCATGGTTATAGGAAAGAGCTGCTATAGAAAACACAAAGGGCTCTCATGTGAATGTTGCTGGCAGGCCCTAAGTGTGGTAACTAAGATAAGAATGTCTGCAATGTTTTCTATGTGCCTATAGTATCTCTAAGAATGACCCCATGAGAAATAGTTGAAGCACCAAGGTTGGTATTTATTAAGGTTTATACATTACAGACATCAGGACAGAGCAGATGATAGCAGCACAGAGCAGAAGACACAGGAAGGGTCAGGAAGAGTCAGGAAGGGTCAGGAAGGGTCAGGAAGGGTCAGGAAGGTTCAGGAAGGGTCAGGAAGAGCAGAAGCAGGACCAAAGCTAGTCACAAGCTGGAGCGAGCTCTCATGTTGCAAGCCCCATCTCCTCTCAAAGCTCCTCGCCAAAGCTAAAGCTCAAGCTGCTTGTTGTAACATAAATATATAGGATCCCAAAATAGATAGTCACCCTACAGATGACTTTCCATATACAGAAAGTCTAGGCTTCACTATCTTTAGCATGAGAAGGGTCACAGTGTAGAATTCTAACATACACACTGCTTGTTCTGGCAATGTTTTAACTAGTCAAAATAATATACCAAAAATATTGGTGGTTATATGACATTAGACACACTAAAGAACTTAGGTAGGTGGGCCTGTTCATCTTCTACACTCAATCTACACTCACTGGCATCATTTTAATTGGTTCACCTGTTTAATCGGATGTTGCAGTAAATATTTTTTATTTTTACACATAACAGTCTCCAGGGTTTATAGAGAATGGTCCAAAAAATACAGCAAAAAAAATAATTAGTGAACAGATACTTTTGTCAGTTATGGTACGGCTGAAGTAGAGGAGAATATTGCATGGTTCAGGTATGTGCAGATGTTGAGTTGAATGTAGAAATACAGCAATCAACAGAGACAGATCAACAAGAAAACACAATAAAAAAATAGGATCATTACAACTATTAGCATTTTTTAAAGTGGTATTATTATTCTTAACTTTCAATGGCTAAATCAGTTACCGTGGGGTGAATGAAGTTTCCTCCCTTTTGTATCTCATGGCGAACAAACGGCCTTGCAAGAATTACTATATAGACCTATAAGTAACCTCCATACAGAGTAACATGTATATTGATTGCTTCTAAAGCTGTTACATTTACAAGCTTGTACTTCTACTGTCCACTATTTTCTACTGTCTACTCACTGTGCTAAAAACAATACCCGTCTCTTCATTGCTGCATACATTCTCATTCATTACGGCATAATATTCAATTCTGTGCCTTGCCTCTGTTTTAACAGGTCTTATGGGTGACTATATTACGCCTACAGGCCAAAAAGCATAGTGGATCATGTGAAACCAGTTGTGTGTATGGTACTTACCGTTTTTTTTACCTACACAGTAAATAGGGATCGGGGCTGGATGTATACTGCACTAGTGGCAGAGAGATGAGACTATGGTGCAGGATGGATGCACTGTCATCTCTTACATTATTCATTGGCCACACTCGTCTCCCCTCTGGGTCTTTCTCTATGTCTGTGAGTTGCAAGCTTACACCGTATTGTGCGCATATGTGTTGCTGTGTGTCGGGTCAGTGTTCATTTTCCGGCTTTTCCACATCGTAAAAGCTTGGATGGCGCTCGAGAACAGAGTGAAAATTGTGCCATAAGTCAATCCGGAGCATGGTGAAGAATACGGTCCATCCCATTAGATCTATATCTCCTACAACATATACAATACAATAACATGAAACCCATACCAGCGCTTTTGTTTTTTTCTCAATCTTTTATGTGGCTATCTCCATCTAGCTCTATCTGTCTCCCATGTAAAATGTATGAGCAAAGTGGACTAAGGAACTGCAACACATACTGTACCAGTGTTTCTCATTAACACTTGAATGAAGACTTAAATAATAACTTAAATGTCCACACGAATCACATGGCTTACAGAACAGGATAAACCTACAAGGTAAGCAGGATTTTTACATATATTTTGTTTTGTGCAGAGGATATTAAGAATTGCGGCCCTTGTTCAAATTGACCGTAAGCCAGTCTGGAGTGCTAGAAGAAAAAAGCCCTTCAAATTTGGTCCATATCTCTTCTACAACATTCACAATAATACACTGGAACATGCACTTCTGTTTTTGTACCATCTGTTTTTTATATGGCTATCTCTTTTCTATTTCTTTATTTGTCTCTCAAGTGGACGCCAGGTCATGGGACGAGCAAGCAGAAAGTGGAGAGAAAAAGGAGCGGATCGAAGATGACTGCAATGCAAAGCTTAATAAGATCCCAAATACGTATAAGACCTGCTATTATCATTCCCGACTGAAGGGCGACACTGTGGATGGAGCAGCCAAGAATCTCAGCCTCCAAGTAAGAGCCATATGCCTGTTTACATGATTAGCTTTTAAATAATTGCCCATGGAAAGACTATAATATAATCGAGTATAGAAAAAGTGAAGCACAATGTAAGTGACTTTCAGCTTTATAATAGGAAGAGACATTTTTACACACACACACATTTAGCCTTACAAAACACATGTACTGTATTTTATTTGCTTCTTATGAGATCGAAAAAGGCACATATTCATCCTCAAACTAACAGATAATTTATTGAATAGTTTCTGTGTTATTTCTTTGCAATTCGATCAATCTGGCAAAAAGTATGCAATGTAGACAAAGTAAGCAAACAATGTATAAAACAGCATTTAATAACTACTATGTTTGCCTATTCTGCAGAATTCCTTAACTTCAATTTGCCTTGGAAGAACTGTGTGATTTTGTGTGTCTACTCATAACAATTGTACTCGTAACAATGTGTTGTGAATTTGAAGACACTGTCTCTGTAACTTCAAATATGTCTAAAACTACATTATAACTGGATGTATTTCAAACTTAGTTACTGAATGGCAGGTATCTGGAATGACAAATCTAATAAAAATGAATGGGAAAGGTGACATCATCTGCTCTAGGAAGAATACCATCATCCTCATCTGAAATGACAACTGTGTATAGGTGTATATTGTTGTGTCTGACTGTTCATTTGTAATTGGGTTTGGATATTTGTTTACACTTCCAGGCTAGCTATTAAAAGTTGGACTTGCCAGACAACATACACTTTGCTCAAAAATACAGTAGTATATGATAGTATATGCTCTTAAATCAACCATCTATTCAAAACCAGCTCCACAGGTGTGAGTTGACACCACTGAGGCCACTAGAACTATAAAACACAAGGGCTTTCTCAAGGTTCCAGTCAGAGTTTATAACCAGCCTCACAAACCCAGGATACAGCGACCCAACACACAAGAATATAGTCATTCGTCTGTACCAACCTGAGAGAGATTTTTCACATTATTGCAACTTTTAAAGCCAGAGACACGCTGAAAAAGATAACAAACTATATTGCCTGGTACATAGGGCATATTGCGTTTCTGTGCAAGTTCACCACTTAAAGATTCTGAATTTCACTGCTTCAACTTATGCTATAATTCTTCTGCCAGCGTATAGTAAAGAAAATGTTCCTTCAATACATTTAGTTAATAATTAATGTTTTACAGAATGTGATTGAAATTGTGAGGCTTAACATATTCCCTCAGTGACTATAACTGCAAAATAATGGCCCTTTAAAAGCAACATTACCTACAGCATGTCTTTGGCAATTACAAAGCTTTCAGTTGTTAAGAGATAACAAGATCCATCCATCTTCTTCTGCTTATCCGGGTCGCGGAGGCAGCAGTCTAATCAGAGATGCCCAGACGTCCCTCTCCCCAGACACTTCCTCCAGCTCTTCTGGGGGGGACTCCAAGGTGTTCCCAGGCCAGCTGAGAGATATAATCCCTCCAGCGTGTCTTAGGTCTTACCCGGGGTCTCCTCCCAAGGGAGACGTCCAGAGGGCTTCTGAAAAAGATCCCCGAGCCACCTCAGCTGGCTCCTCTCGATGATGAGATGACAAGATAACAAAGCCAAAACATCTCAATCAAAGCCATCTTTCTATAGATTAACATATGTAGATTAGGCCTGCAAAATATACAAAAACTTGAGATATGCAATAGCAAGTATTAAATAATAATATGTGTTCAATCTAAATGTCACCTTTAGATAGAATACACTCAACATGGGTACATTAATCATTATTTGAACCTAAACCAGGGCTAAACTGGGATTGGATTTAGTACTAAACCAGGACAAAAAGTACTAAATGTAAAACTAAATCCAGGATAAAGTCAGAGGTAAACCAAAAGAAAAGTCCTCCAAGAGTGCATCTCTTTACCAAGGATGGTACACATATCTCAAACCAGTAATGTTTTAGATCGGGGTAAATGCTCTATCCATTAAACCATAAAGACTTTATACTGTATCTCACCAGGGTAAAGAATCCACTACAACTGATGATTTATTTATTTGCTGACCCCTTTGATTTGATCCTATTGTGCAATAGTCCAGAATCCACACCAAAATGGAGATAACAATAACTGAATGAGGCCTGAATTAGGTCTAATCTGTCAGATGTTGGAAACCCTTGATATGCAATATACTGCACACTCTGACTGTATTCTTGGTGATTGTGTGCTTGCAGGAGGCTCTGGAGCTGTTCAGGCCTGACTTCATCACTCGTTCTCAGAGCAGGGTGAAGATGCTCGAGCAGAGGGCCGAGAGAAGGAGAGTTCTGCACGGATCCAACCCAGACCTGGTGCACGGCCTCAGGGAAGATCGAGGCAAACACAAGAGGAACTGCACCACACCGGATCCACTTAGCGGTGAGAACGACTGCACCTCACTACTCTGCATCTGAAGAAACACCAGGACATGTTTTATGCAGAAGAGAATGAATGTCTGGACGCTATCGTCTGGACAAGCAGTCTGGAAGTTAAATGTGGTGGTCAGGCTTAACTGCAGATGCTTTAAGTGAAAGTATGTGATTTTTTAAAATGGTTTACAATATAGCAGTAATAAAAAACAGATTTGAACGTATCAGCAATTAGGCTCCAATTGATTCATACACTTTGCTTCAAAAATACTGATACTGATAGTGAAAAACTGGTGGCTATCAATTAAAGGTATAATAGAGGTTGTTTAAAACATGCATTTTTTTCAATATTCATTTACTGTCCATTTGAGCACTATCAATTAGGCACACTGAAATAGCATAAATCTGGGACTCTGTGGGACCTAAAAACAATCAACCAATTGTAGACCTTGGGGGTAAAGCTGTTATTGGTTGATTGAGGTAGATTCAATTGTTATTGGTTCATGCTGCGTTCCAGTTGTCCTCAGAGCTCGGAAGTCGGAGCTTGGAGTGGCAGAATCTCTGAGTTGACGTGTTTAAGTTGTTAACTCGGAAATAAACAAATCTAATACGTTAACGGCTTCATTTAGCAGTTAACAGGATTAGCAACAACCTAGATTATAGCATAATTTGTAACTGCAGATGCTAAAATACACAACAGTAGCATGTTACCAGGTACGGGGTTGAATGGAGTGAATGGCTCATATCAAATTTAAACAAGTTCATTGAATATTATTCGAGTTATATATATTTTTTTGGGGGGGAAATAGGGCACTGCCATGTTGGATTTTTTATCTCGGGCTTGTCCAAGTTGCCCCGGGTTTCTGAGTAGGAATTCTCACATTGAGGGCCGTTCCAGTTTTTGAAAATCCAACCTCTGAGTACAACTGGAACACACCATTAGCCTGTTGGTAAATAAGGAATTATTCTGTAATAAGGAAGTGCTCTGTTGTACACATTAGCTCTGTTGCTATCTTGTTGTACAATGACTGAGAAAGTGTTTCAAATACTGTTTTCAATGTCTATGAAGACAAGAAGTTTGCAAGGAGAAATTAATTATACTAAGTCATTCTTTATTAATTTTTGTTATATTTAGAGATGCTAATGCTAATTGCGAGAAGCATTCATGCTAACAGTGCTCTTTGGGTGCGAATAGTTACACTAATGGTACAGTTATATTGGCAAGTGACTCAGAAGTAGCCTTGTGACATTGACAGACACTAGTTTCTGAATCTATTATGCCTTTAATTGTGTGCCGTCAAGGGCTAATTAAACAAAGGAAAAGCACAACACATTATGACATATTCAAAGCATGTTTAAGGGAACTGTGGCACAGCACGGTCAAAGTCAGAGCTAAAATGTTAAGGTAAAACTTATGACTCATTTATTATATTATAACTAAGAAATGTTAAGTTTAATTAATTGCAGAATATGAAGTGAATGTTACATTTAAACGCACGCTAAGCAATTTGTCTTACATACTGAAGCCAAATGAACTCCCAATAATATAATATACACCTTTTTATGAGAAAGAAATAGGCCATTCTCAAATCAATATATAAATTTTATATTTTAAAATGCCACTCAGTGTTTCTCAGCTAGTGGGTTGGGTCAAAGGATGTAGAACATGATGTACAGCTTATTCAAATCGCAACATTGTTTTAATTAGTTTAAATTGTGAGCCAGATACATACAAAAAATAACAGACCCAGTGTGAAAATGATCAGACCCTTTAAGGACTACTGAAGATGGCTTAAAAAATATGATCACAATTAGCTTTTGTGTGATTTAACTGTTATTTTGCAAAAACAATACAACCCCATACATTTCATATACTTAGTACTCTCCTGGTGACAGCTCAAATTCATCAAATGTCTCCCAAATCGGGCAATGTTATCATATATAAGTCACGCAAGTAAAAATAGAATGAGTGGCAGAAAGGTCTGTCATAGTTCCACATCTACATATAATTCAAACCTCCAGCAGCTACACCCTATCCTTCTTCACTCTGCATTATAGTGGCATCTATCCAACTTTGCTCTCTGCTGGCCACTATCAGCATTACAGATCAGAGTATTTTTACAGCATCATGTCTGCAAGCTTGGAGAGTAGAGCCAAGTGCTGCTCCCACTGTTTTCTACCTAATTAATCTTTATCAGTGCAACGACAATTAGTTTTTAGGGGCTAAACAAGGTCACTCTGTCTTTCCCAGAAATCATAAAGGCAGCAGCCCTCTGCAAAAAGAGCCATTCAGATTCAGATTAGGAAGATGTAACAATGTTCATAAACTTTATGTAATGCTAATTTTGTAATTGATTGGCTTTTAGTAATATTACATAGCAATATATATATATATATATATATATATCACAAAGCAAAAAAAAAGACATTTCATTTATTTATTTATCTAAGTAAAACTGTATACTACCCATAATTACAGGAAACATAATCTATCTTTCTTACAGATTCACTGCATTGTTTTCCTGACTAATGTAGCTACATTACATCACTTATACAATAGCAATTCTGTTTAGGAGATAAATTATCAGTATATTAATAAGACAAGAACAAATGGAAAATTGGCAAACAAACACACTCCTCACTCCTGGCTTAGTTATGTGTGTTATAGTCCCTTAGCAGCCAAAGGCACCTTATTTTTGCAATGCTATAAGACCAAATGTAAATATTGTAGTTAATATTTACTGTGCAAAGGTTAGGTTACGTCTCATTTTTTGTTGATGAAAGCCAGATAAATATACTCTATACTTATATATACCCATACCATACCCAATACACTGCACTGCCAGGATCTTTGATTACCTGTGCACCTGCACTTTGACCCACCAGATGAGAACCACTGGTCAAAATAATATAATTATCCAGTCTGGTAGAAATTGGGGCTGTCATTTATTTGACTATTGGTCATTAATTGGGAAAATGGGACTAGTTTGAAATCAGTAGAAGATCTGTTCAAATAGATTTAAAAACAAAAAATTACTTCTGCATAAGGGCCAAAAGCAAATCATATTTTTTTCAAGATGAGGGCCAATGTAAATGTTGCCAAGAGTTGTGAGTGACCCTCAGGGCACACTTTGGACATGTCAGTTGTAATACTGATTGACATGTTACCAATCAAATGCATATGCAGCATTATTAGGCGTCAACTGCCTGTGTATCTACTCATCAAGGCCCATTTTGACATATGCTTAATTTACATTCTAATTAGTCATTCCTGTGTGCACGTTATTTTTCTCTCTCTTTGTGTGTGTGTTCTAGATAACCTTTTCAAGCCCAGAGAGCGGACTATATCGGGCAGAGAGATGCAGCTGAGGTCCAGACGGTGAGTTCCCCAGCCCAGACATGGCTTCCAGTATGTCACTCATCCTCGCCTCATTCTTTGTTATAATATACAACCCTATCCATCAAACCTGTTTGTTATTTTTCGGGCCTGAGATGCTGGATTTCCAAGACACAAAAGACCGGCTGATGTCCGAATGACTTGACAGGCGATATGCAGCCACCCTGTGTACACCTTATCTTGATTTTTTTTCTCTCCCTAGTTTTATCTAGCAAGGCACGGTTGATCAGACGATGGCTATCTATTGTATATGTTTTTCTAAAGCGACACTATCTGACTGGGGAGATCTCTTAACAAATTGGCTGGAGTGAAAGAGGGGAGTGTGTCAGCCCTGTATATCAGTGAATCATGGTTGAACTAGAAGATGATAAAGCGAAGTCTTCTTGTGTATGCCAGCTCTCGTGTTGGCACAGATACACTCTACTCACTGGTGCCTCATTCTCACTGTTTTATATGGCTTTCTTTGTGTGCAGGATTTACAACAAGCTCCCAGAAGTGACCAAAAGGAAGGAGGATGAGAAAAGACGAGCCGCAACGCAAACAAACAGATTGAGAGCAGGGGTCTTCAAGAAGGTATATGTTGGGGCCATACATTTATGGTTGAAGTCCCATATTATTGCCATCTTTAAGTGTTCAAAAAAGGTGCAGTCAAGTAGCTATTTCCCCTATAAATGTCAGTTGGTTAATAGGACTAGCACTAACAGCTAATGCTATAAAAAGCACAGTGTCCATTAAAGGAATGGGTGTCAGCAATAGAAATCTGATTTAGCAGGCATAATGTGGAAGTGAAAACTGAAAATGTCCTATTGAGTCCACTGGAGACTTGAAATAGACTAAAAATATAACTCTTTTAATGCTGCAAAATCCACAAATTATACCGTTGTTTTAACTTTGATTTAGATGCTATAAACATAATTTGTTATGGAAAATGAATTGTTATGTGTAGACGTTCCAGCAGAGGTCCCTGTTTAACTGCTTTAGGGAGCACCATTTATGCCACTGACAAGATTTCATTGACAAAATATTTACTATTACTGTAATTAAAACGTTTGTTCACTTTCTGCCTTGACATATTTTGACCTTCTGTTAAACCCTGTCATATATGTATTAATATTCATACATTCCATGCAAGCTATTCATAACCGTGTCACCTTTAAAAGCTGGGCATATGCAAAATACTCTATCCGGCTCTACCCTTTTCCTCTTACTCAAATTTCAACCTAATCACAACAATGAATTCACTGACAGTCGAGCGAGATGTGAAAAAATATGAAGAAATGCCTTCAATTTCTTGCAGATAATTACACAATCATCCAAGCTTCAGATTTGGTGCAATGATATAAATACTATTGGCTACGGTACAATGTGGTTTTTTACTCAAGCAATACAGCTCCTATAGCACCTCAGCAAAACACTATGTAGGGAAATATTTGTATTTCTTGGGGAAATGGAACCGTTATATTACAGTTATGAAGCCTGCCTGACCTCAGCACCTCTCAAATAAAGCTATTAGCCAGGCTCAACCTTACCGAGATTGGGCCCCAAAAAGCGGACTTCACTCCTTGCTGATAAACACCATCTTGTGTGTGTTTTACAGCTTTCATTTTTTAGACACAAAGTTTTGAGAGACTCACAGTGGGTTTTTTGTGATTGCACCAGCTGAAAAATGAGATACTAACAGTTTGCGGCGACTGCATGAGGCGGGTGATTGCATAGTGGGGTATTCAGTCAGATAGTAAAGCTAGAATTACTTTTGTTTTGGTCACCTCAGGGGCAAGGCAACATGGAAGTGGAAGCCAATTTAGCCATGTTAGCCATTAAGAGATTCAGAAAGAAGAGGTTTGAAGACAATCCTTCTTGGAAAACTACTATTGTTGTTTTTTTGCGCTTTTTGCAGAAACTTCTGGATCAAGTTCTACAACGATAATCAGACGAGGACAGAAGGACATTCTCATCATTCACAGATCCGCATCTAAATAGGATTCTCAATTCCATTTATGATGTTAATCGCAGCGCTAATGCTTTGGCAATAATGAAATCCACCTCATAGACCGTCATAAATGAGAGCAGTGCTGTAGAAAGACATAAATTTTGTAATATGCAAAAACTAAAATAAGGTGGATCAAAATATAAAACACAGAAGAGTTGAATTGTAAATTGAAGATTGACTGTTTAGATATATATTAGCACAGGCCAAGGCATTGGACATTTCATGCAATGGTAAAGATACTGCCTTGATCTGGAACAAAACTAGGGATCTACTAGTTTAGGGGTAAATGCTCTATCCATTGGGCAAAAATAAAGTCCTTGTGACTCATAATAAAGAATCTAAGAAGAATCTAGAAAATCTTACATACAATTCCTTTTTGCATCTAAAAATAATTGCTTTAGTGACATGTTTCTGAGCTCATACAGTAGTACCTTATTCAAAGTTCCTAGATTCTGAAGATCAGTGGAAGTCAGTGGCGGATTTAGAGATTTCAGGGCTCAAGGCGAACATGGGCAGGGGGCCCTCAGAATTTGGCACTTTTAAAGGCCTATTAAAAGCTTTCTTGATTGTCAGTCCACAACAACCAGATGCCCAAAACATACAGAGCAATTTTACCATATTAAGTTTAATAATTACCAATGCCATATTTATTTTAGGCTTAATTTACGGGGCCCTAGAAGCTTGGGGCCCTAAGCAACTTCCTACTTTTGCCTAGTGGTAGCACTGGTAGCTCTTGTTTTAGGTCAACATAAAAAGCCAGTTACTGACCCCCCCAAAAATGTAATAAAATGACAATACATTGTGTTGAAACAGATTAACCAACAAACCAACCAAAGTGAGTGAAAACGTGAACTTTAAAACAGAGGTAATAAAACCACCATTATGAGATTGTTTGTCTGAAATTAAAATATTTTGGATTTTGTTTGACTTTTTTGTTCAAGTGTTGCCCATTCATGTAATATTGTAATTTACAAACTATTGACATCAACCTTTACCAAGGACACTGTGTACATATGCGCATTCCAGCAGATTGACTATGATTGCTATGGGCTAACCACCTTGACCGTGTCATTGATACAGTAGGTGTTTAGAAATGTAAAAGCAGAGGAGGTGGGGACAGCATTTTGTCATTGAATCCGTGTCCGCCTGGAGGCCTCGGGACCCTCCCATCCGGAACAGTGGAATTCCAAACTAATCGAACTCAGGAGACACATCCTGCAGTGAAAGAGGCCTTTGTCACTGAGCTCCAAACCAGAGATGACATTGTAATAACCGAGGAGACAGCTTGGGACTGTGGACCACACATATATACTGCAAGGGTCTGACATTTGTTTGGCATTTATCTAGAGTCTAATGGGAGAAGGATGGCAAAAACAATGACAAAAATGCTAAAGTTGAGCAATTCTGTTCTGCTAATAGAAAAGTTGAGTGCATTGGTTCGCAAACTGTGGTACAGGTAGCACTGGTGGTACGTGGGCTCTCTTGCTTAGTTCTAGTTTAGTGTAGACCTGGTTGACAAAGGGATTAGTCATGGTTTCTGTGTCTTGGGGATGTTTTAGGGTTTAGCCCGAGTTTACACCAGGTTAGGACCTAATTTAGTCTTGGTTTATATGTAGATTAGTCCTAGCCTAGGTCGTACTTGGGTCACCAACTATATTCTGAGAACCACTGGTTTAGCGTTTTGCTCTGCATGATTGATATTTTGATGCATTTCACTATTTCACACATTAATAAATGTAACCCTCTCTTTAACTTCCAATGTCTAAAACCATCAAGCAGAGGCAATTATAAGGAACAAACTGTATTGTTTGGACTTGAATCTTTTAGTTTAACGCTAATCTTGACAAACTACTTCTCATCCTCTATCACTATGTAAGTCAGAAATAGAGGGTCAACTGTGTAGCAATGATAGTAATGGCTGACTTGAAAATAGCTTACAAATAATAAATAAATCACAAACAAGACTTTTTCTAATGATAGAATTGTCAAAATAAAGTTTTCTAAGTCTAACTTGAGAAAGAGCGGAGACAATATATGTTATTTTTTTCACATTATTCCTGTTACAACATTTGATTAAAAGTTCTAGTATCCCTTGACATTACTGACTTTTCTGCATGATCGATTGTAGCCTATAGCAAGGTGTACCACCTAAAAACTACATGTATTTAAATTTGCTGACTCGCCGTTGACGCTTGTTCCAACCAAGGCCCTTTATGAGATTAATTCACATGGGAGGTTTGTTACCCTGACATGTGGGCCTGTTCCAGAGGCTGAGCAGAGACAGACAGCAAGATGTATACGTGAAGAAGAGCTCCTGTCAGTCTCTCAGGCATCATGTGTCTGAATGTCATATTGCTATCTCCGTACAATGTGGACTGTGTGTGTGTGTGTGGAGGGTCCTGGGGCGGCGTAACATGTGGCCTTGACTGATCCGGGATGGCTGGAGGGGAAAACCGATACGTCTGGCTCAGAAAAGACCACAAAAGAGACACTAGCAGAGCTCACCGAGGCTAATTGTGAGCATCTGAGCTGAGCTGGTGATTAAAATCATTGGTCATTTGACTGGCAAGCATGCTATGTGAGTTTAGACGCTGTAAGATAAGATCGCATGTAAGAAAAACATCCAAAATGCCCCATATTTATTTTTATATATTAGTATGATTATAATATTGATCTTGCCACGTTATATTTATTAAGCCTGAATGCCTAAAACATTGAAAACTATGTTAAACTAAATGCATGGCTTTGAACATAACCCATACCGGATAACACGCAGACTCTACATGGCTTTATGAGTTGACTGCATGCAGCCCTATATAGATTTTTTGTTTATTCATCTGGAGATGAGCTGTATGTACATGAATCAGAATATATCACAATTGGGTAATACAAGATGAGACAAACAACTTGACAATAGTTGTATTGTGTTTCACTCTTGGAAATGCCAATTGAAATCCTAATTATGTCACATATTACAAGTTTACATTGTGTTTTCCACTGTTGATTCAGAATCATTTGTGATTAACAGTGCAACCCCAACGCTGGTAGAAAGTATATTCCATATCACGCATGACAGACAGAGAACAGAGGAATGGCCGAGCAGAAAGTGACAGTATTTGTTCACAGTTTGTCTAGCTGTAGTTCAGTGAGCCGACTCTTACAAAGGCCTCTGTGGCTGTGTGCCTACAGCATAGGCACTGAACAGATTAGTCGAAATCAGACCAGGTATTCTGCACAATACACAGATGGGGCCAGTGTGGCCATGTTCATCTGTGGACAGAATAGACTCTCTCTCCCACAGGTATTTCAGCATGACAGATTACTTGTCATATTAATTGCTGAGCATTCATTTCTAGCTTACAAGAAAGATAGCTTCCAACCACTGCATCTCAAATGTCATATTCAAAGTTTTGCAGGGTACTACATTCAATATAAATTAGATTTGTGTCAATTTTTTTCCCAGACTACTTTGAGATCTGTATAAAGCATTTGGGTGCATTTAATATGTGGCATTTTCCCTTAATAACTAGACCTACAAATGTGAAAACACTAATCCTAAACAACTTAACTGGCCATGAAGTTAAGCATAAAAATATGCTACTATCCAAATAGTGCAATAGGAATAGCAGTGAAAAATAATTATGATTTTTACTTTGAGAGAGCCAATTGATTCCTGAATCACATTAGAAGGATTAGCCTATTATTGAAGTTGTTAATGATAATAAGATTTCCTTATCGTTTGAGAGCCCCGGAGCTTGCCTGTTTGAGGGGGCTCTAATTGAAAGAGTCAGCTGATTGGTCCTGAACTGCATTTGTCGGCGCTAGGACCCTGCGTACCTCTCCGTGCACATGGCAAAGTGGCGCTGCTCCGGTGCAAGTCAGCTTCATTCTTCTCCGCTCCAACATCCACTTCACTCTCTGCTTACAGCCGCTCCCTATAACTTCTATCACTTACCACAACACCAGTTCTCTCAAAATACAAAACCCCTCCAGTCAACACGTGCACGTCTCCGGATAAACACATACTGAACGCGCGTAAACTTTTTGACAGCTTCACAAGTCGCCGCATCTCTTTGGAGTGTCGTAAGGAAGCTTTCCTTTTTGGCTGCTAGACTCAGGCGGTGTAAGCGGAGTGCCCTGGCCGGTTTCACCTCACCTAACCCGGGCTGGCATCATGAGACGGTGGCGCTGGTGGAGGAACTTCGCTTGTTTGGTCTTTGCTCTTCTCGTGTGCCTGCCCACAGCTGCTGGAAATGCTGATATAACTGTAAACAACACAAGGAAAGGTAAAATATGAAAAATACTTGAAATCCATTTTGAGTCTCGTGGGTCCAGTTAAATAGCAGATATTGCCTTCAGTGTATTAGTGTATTACTCTATTGATGCCAGGCGTTCTACCTTATTTGTCAATTTGTGTCATTTTAGACTTAGATCCAGTTCAATTCTGGTAGGAATAATGGTAAGACCTGATTTAGTACTGTCTTAGAACCTGGATAATCCTGGTTTAGTCTTGGTTTACTAGTTATTGTGGCTTTGGGACTTTGTTTAGACTTTTTAAACAATCTCTTGTGTAGATTTTGAGACTGCTTTAATACGGTCCTTTTGACTTCTGTAACACCAATAGCATACAGCCATGCCCATACAATTCAAATTCAGTTGACATTCTGGTCAGAAAATAGGACATGATCTACTTCATTAATTCAAAAACTCAACCATTAGATTTTATATTGGGTAGTTCTCAAAGTGATGATGTGATTAATGGTAGTTCTTATGTGTGAAGACAAAGAACTTCCTTGAGCGTAGTCTTGCAGATGAAACAATAAGGGGAAGTGTGTGTCTGGCTGAAGGACTGATGAGTTTATCATCCACTGCCTCATCCTCAGTGCTCAGTAAACAAATCCTACAGGATGTTTTTACACTCGCACAGCTGCTAAATATAATCCGCTGAATTAATAAGCCATCGGAAAGAGGCTAGTGTGTTTATGGGACAGGGCTTTCTGATGAGGTGATGTGTGCGTGTTTTTATGGTAAGTTGTGCAGATTAAAAACAACGGCCATGGTGAACTGTAAATGACAATTTGACTAGAATTTATTTACAGTGATATACAGTAGTTGTGTTATTTGTCAAGCTTGAGGATATACTGAGTGGTGGGCAGTCCTTCAATGCATTGTCTATGGCTGTTATTCACTAACAATACATTTGTGATTATAACTCTTTTTACACAGACCACTTGAATGCTGCATTTCTGTTGATGAATGGAAGTTATTTGCATGAAAATGATTACAAATTATGTCTGGTAATTTTGACAATTGTTCGCTTGCAAAAATTAGTTGTGTTTTCAAAACACAGGCACAGGGAGGTTAAAAACTTTACTGGTGACTGGAACCTATACTGGCAGATATGGGCCTTTGGTGGGGTACAGTCTGTACATTTGTCAGTTAGTGGCAGGACTGACACAGAACCATTATTTTGCATAAAATGTTTTAAGAAATGGCAACACTCAGACTAGAACAGAACCCCTAGCTTCAATAACATCAGAATATTTTACCCAGAAAATGTGCAGTCCAGTCGGCTTTTTACTTGGGTTTAGTATGTACTCGTTTATTTCCTAATAAGAAGAGTCAGCTTGGTGAATGTTTTCAAGATGGTCATCTTAACTAATTAGTGCTACAGGGACCACTGTAGCCAAGACTGCCGTTTGCAGTGGTTAACTTCATTAACATGCTCTTTGTTGAATGTTGACATTCAACTGCTAATCCAAATCAGTTTTTGTCCTACTTCATAGTACCATACCAATAATGAAGCACCCTTGAAAGCATCTTGCAGATTTGGGAGATGTTTTCCACACATCAGTGCAGTGTAGGGTCATTAGTGCGCTCATCAGAGGTTTAGTTCATGCGAGTAAAAATAGTGTGAATGTTAGTGTGTGGATTGGGTTGAGATTGTAGTAGTCTTTGATGTACGCAGAATATTGACTGCAGTAACTCCCTACAGGTAATGCTTGTTAGGGCCTCTCCCAACATTAGCAGAGATTAGTGTTGAGCGAAGAAACCAAGATCTCATCAGCTGACTTCATAATGGCTTGTGATATTGTGGTGCTGTAGTCCAGATGGACCTGTAGTACGAACCAGAGTACGTAGCCAAATCGGCACGGTCGAGCGGTGGCCTAAATCCGGTTATCGAGCTCCAGCCAGATTTATGATGAGTACTCCACCAAAAAAACAGCCAAACTTAGATAATGCCTTGCTGACATGGACCAAAGCGTGTATGAGTGATGCTATGGAGGATGATTTCCAGAACATGACCACCCCCACAAAAATAATCTGACATCCAATGGTGCCAAAAACTGTCAAAGAGTGCCAACAGATCACTGCAATCAGCCCCTGTAATAGCATTGTGTTAGCAGTTACCGTAGGCTAAGTGGTACATTAAGTAATAATAGCACTTGGGGGTTGATTGAAAGTGTCTTGTTGAAAGTGGATCACAAGATAGCATGGATGAGTAGATGTGTTAGCGGAACATAAACACAGTGTACATTGAATACAGCTTTTTGTATGTCCCTGTTTGCAAATGCATATCAAAAAAACTCCAAAATATGAGTTGTAATGTGTAAGGTTGCTGAGCTGTTCTATTAAGATACTTTCCAGTCAATATTACTTACTTGTATAGTAGAGGATGTGAACTTAAAAGCACTCAAGGGTTGGGGGAAGGGCAGTTTGTTCCATTAAGAATATATTTTCAAAGCATTATTTTAAGATCTAAATAGTGTTGCTTTCAGATTGAGTGATAGCTTGACAGTCCAATTCTACCATTTTTCCTCTGAAAGCAAGATGAGTGAAGATCTCAGTGTGTATGTGTATGTGAGGTAATTAGCAGCTTTCATCAATGTGTGTCAGTGGGTGATTTTAAAAAGTAGTTTATTTTCAGACCAGACTATTAATTACTCCAAAAAAAAACATGTGTGTGTTCTTAAATGAAGCCTTATTTCTCTTCAGAGCTAATTTTCCTTGTGAACACTTACGCCAAAAATAAAAATAAGTCCCAAAAGGAGCAGGATTCATGGCGGGTGTTTACAAAAGTTTGATGAATCTCCTCCGTTCATGGCCTTTCTTTATGTGTCCTCTGCATATCAACCAGTTTTTTTGCAAGTCTATTCACTAGGCAAGACAAAATTCAATAAATAATTAGAGGACCACCAAATGACCTGGATTTGATGGGGAGGATACCATCTGGTCAGGCCGCATCATCAGACAGAATTAATTATAAAGATTAGATTATCTGCATTGTCTAAACAAACTTGAGAAGATGGAGATAAGACCAAGTGGCCTTCAAGTGTGCTTCCAGACATTTTGGAAGTAGGGCTTCAGACAGTAGGATTGTTACTGTTCATGTCAGGGTACCATAAAATATTTTAGTGATGTTGATGGTAAACAGTGAATCAATAGCGTTTTGAATTAAACTTGACAGTGATCATAGTATATTCATATAGTTATCTAGCCACAAAAGGTCATAAACCAGTGTACTGTTTCTGCCATTCCTAATCCTGGATAATGAAGAGGATGATTTAGCAAAACACCTATGCCAAATCAGTATGCCCATCACTGTGTGCTATGGGGCAGATTATTTGCTGTGGTGATTCCAGGAGGAAGCTGAATGGAGAAAAGATGTGTGTTCACGTTCTATTGTTTGCGCAAAAATTCCTATTTAAGTGCAGTTTGCTGATATCTCTTATAGCTAGTCCCATAACATTCGCTGATAGAGGACGGAAGGTCAAAGAGTTTTTGCCTGGACCTTGTTAAAGCCTGTCTTGTGAATGTTTGGCCATTGTTAATTCCTTTAAAAACAGTGATATAGCATAGGTTATGATGTGTAACATATTGATTATTAGTATTGCCATATTGTGATATTATCAGTATCATGAGCCCTGTACCCTGTATCGTAACGACTCGTGAGATACACTGAGGTTCCAAGCCCAAATTTTCACTTTGCTTACCTTTAACCTAATTATATCGGTGAAACGACGATATTATGGAATCACGTTGCTCTGCGTCCACGTCCGCAGATCCTAGCTGTGAACGCGATAACTCAAAAACAAATTGCCGGATCAGTTTCAACATTTGCACACAGGTACATACCATAAAGACGCCGAACTGTATCGATTTGGGT
>JAVQKC010005204.1:0-10232 GCA_036025475.1 Philypnodon macrostomus
CCACCATCACCATCACCATCATCACCATCACCATCACCACCATCACCACCATCACCATCACACCATCACCACCATCACCACCACCACCACCACCACCACCATCACCACCATCACCATCCCCACCATCACCATCATCACCCTCACCATCACCACCATCACCATCACCATCACCACCATCACCATCACCACCATCACCATTCCTTCAGCTGTAGAGCATAGTTCACCCATTCAAACCTATCTTTACAGAAACGCCTTTTCCTTTAAAAAAAATACATAAAATAAAAAATAACAATAAAAACAACAACATTAATATCATTAATCATAATAATAATAATAATAATAATAATATTAATGTTTTAAATATTGACTAAATCATCTTCGCTGAGTCACTTTTGATCGAATCAGCAAATTTCATTCCTCTGTCAAAGGTTTCATCAGGAACAGTCCATTTACCCCCTGTTCACTACCATTCTACAGAAAAGGGGTGTTCAACGTAAAACAAATACCGTTTTTAACTTTATATTTACTTATAACTTGATTTACAAAACTGGAGCGCAATGTTAATATGTCATAGCTTTCATTTCTAGCGTTTTATTCATCGTTTTGTGCTTAAATACATGGTTCTGTCACCCCTCTCCGAGCTGAGTTGGTCTCGCCCGAGTCGCCCGGCTTCTACACCGTCTCGCGCGCACGTGTCGGTGTGTTTTGCTAAAGATTTCAGAATCATTTCACAATTTAGAAGCTTGCGTTGCATTCATACGAGAAATACACGCGTTACGGTGTCCACGGAGCGGGCTGTCAACATGAAATAACCCCGAGAAGACCAAGAAACTCCGGGTTCCAGACGACAACGCGTGGGAACTGAAGAGGCGTGCTGCGTACCAGTTCAGTAGGTACGGGTCTGGCGTTTTTAATGGAGGACTTCTGTTAAAATGTAAAGGACGAGGAGGCGCCACGGGACGAAGAGTCTCTGGATGTTACGGGATTTGTGTTTGTGTTAGTTACCGGATAAACCAGAGCGAAGTGAGCGGTGCCACGTAGCATCGATAAAGACCCTTTAATATGTGTCAGACGAGAGTTCTCCTTATAAACAGGAGTGTTTGTGAGTTCTCTTTATAAACAGTAGTGTTTGTGAGTTCTCTTTATAAACAGTAGTGTTTGTGAGTTCTCTTTATAAACAGTAGAGTCTAACTGTTACTAATGTGTACATTAAATACACATACAATGTGAGGTACATTCACTAATGTTTCCTACCCAGGCTCTGACATCACCTACATGTAGAGAGTGGTTATCATTTGCAATATTTTACGGCTGATGCTAATTTCTCCATTGAAAGTGTATTACGGTCTTGTCTCCAGTTGCCTCCATTCCAGACTTTAGAACTTTCTGTTTACAAAGGGTCTATAAAGATCATAAAAACTGCTCTCATAAATAAATAGAGCTTCCGTCTGGTTTTAAGAACAGTAATGAACTGTGCATGTATAAGATAATCACTGTGCAGCTCATAAAGGGATCAGTATATTTATCTTGGTAAACTCTGACAGCCCTGTTGCTCTTGATCTGCTCCAGAGTATCAAGCAGTTCCTGTTGCTTTCCAAACGGCGATGTCCTCTAATCACTCAGTGTCTGAAGGACTCGGAGACCAGCAAACCCAACTTCATGCCTCGACTGTACATCAACCGTCGCCTGGCCATGGAGCACCGTGACAACCCCTCCCTGGACCCCACCTGCAAGAACGCTGTCCTCAACCAGGTACAGAGCTCAACATCTCCCTCAAACGCTCATATTTTTGAAGTGGGTAGTTTCAGGAGGTAATGTTTACGCTCATGTCTACAGGTATATGAAGGTCTAAAGCCATCAGACAAATACGAGAAGACGCTGGATTATCGGTACGTTAGTGAAAGATACAAATGCAGTCTGTTCGTCAAAATGGCTCCGATACCTCCAACTCTTGTGACGGTAATGCCACATCAGCAGCAGTAGTTTTGATTTCACACAGAAGACTACTGCTTCCAAATCCATTCCAGAGTTCATAATAATACTTTAATCCATTTTTGTTAATATGAACACTGGCATTGTTTCAAGAGCAGAGCATAAATGAATTCACTGTAGCCTGATTTGGTGATCTTCCCAGATTTTTTGAGTCCGTCTCTATACAGTAAAGTTAGGCGGTCTGAAAATGTTTGTTAATGCATTAGTATGTGATATGGTAAATGCTGAATACGTGTTTTATCTTGCTCCGCAGGTGGCCGGCTCGGTACGACCAGTGGTGGGAGTGTAAGTTCATCGCGGAGGGCATCATTGACCAGGGCGGAGGCTTCAGGGACAGCCTGGCCGATATGTCCGAGGAGCTGTGTCCCAGTTCAGCCGAGTGTCCGCTGCCTCTGCCCTTCTTCGCTCGGACGTCCAACGAGGTCGGCTCAAGAATATATTCAAACTATACGTGGCTAACTTCCATGTCTGTAACTGTATCCGTCTTCGTAGGGAGCTTTAGAGGCCAGAGATTACTACGTCCCAAATCCGTCGTGTAAAGAGTTTCATAAATACGAGTGGATCGGACAGCTCATGGGCGCGGCTCTCAGAGGGAAGGACTTTCTAGTGAGTCATGAAGTTAATATGGAGCTTCTTTGTTAAAAATACAATTGAGTGGTTAATGGTGGAGTCTGAAAGTCTCCTAATACAATTTAAAAATGCTTGAACTGACCCTGTTCAGTCAGAATTATTATTTTACTTTAGTCCCTCCCCTGGCCTCTACAGCCACATGAAATCAGAATTTTTGGGGGACTACTTTGACCAATAGTAGTCGAGTTTTACTTAAGTCCCTCCCCCTGACCTCTACAGACTCCAGACGTCCCACTTGACATCATAGAACAGGGTCAGAGAGTCATTTTCACCTTTAATGGATAAACCTTGATGTGATTTGTGTGTCCAGGTGTTGGCCTTACCCGGTCTCGTTTGGAAGCAGCTCACAGGAGAAACTGTGAGCTGGAATAAGGACTTTCCTGCTGTGGACTCTGTGCTGGTGAGAACATGCACCATTTCTCACTATCACAGGGAGATAGTGGGGCCTATCGCAGCCGCTTTGGGCCATAGGTGGTGTCATTGCCCATATTGGATGATTGTGTCATTTTTGGCAATGCGTTCTTGTGCCACTTGAATTTGGTTGGTCATAATTAACCTTAAACTTCAGCAAGTTCTAGAATATTTACCAGTGCTCAGCTTGTCTGCTGTGGATGTATCGACTGAATAAATCCAGTTAGCTTCTTGGCAATTTCATTTAGTGCTCCTTTTTCCAATAACTTTTAGTAGATTTGAACAGTTTCAGTATATTCCATCAGAGGAACCCCAGAGAATAACTGGACCCACCCTCAGGAGAAATGAAGCCCTTCAAACCAACAGAATAGGCCTATTTCCAAGTATAGTGAACCAAAAATCATACAGAGGAAATCAATGACTGGACCTTTAATCACATAACTCTTTGAATCAGACAGCCTATTTAGATTCTTCAGTTCACCCATACGTGTTTACCCCACCTCCAGGTGAACCTGTTGGAGGCCATAGAGCACATGGACCCTGAGACGTTTGAGTTCCGGTTTGGGGAGGAGTTGGTCTACACCACGCTGCTCAGTGACGGACAGATGGTGGAGCTGGTGTCTGGAGGCAGTAACGTGTGTGTTCGATACGAGGACCGCTGCGAGTTCATCCGCCTGGTGCAGAAGGCCCGGCTGGTGGAGAGCAAACATCAGGTTAAGGACATCATCCGTTACCAGAGCCTTTTTGTGGGAGAATGATAATGCCCCCATGTTCCACTGAACTCCATAGAAACTCTTTTATTCCTGCTGCTTTCACCATGAGAACGGTGTTTGAATTATATCTACTGTTAATAATTATTGTCGAGGTCTATAGCAGAGTCCAGTTTGTTTGGATTGTGTGTGTATATGTATCCATGGCAACTCAACATCCCCTTAAATCTAACCTAATGGTGTATTCTCAAACGGATGATGTTTTCAGTAACTACATATATCAACAGCAGGCTGAACGTGTGCTGTTAAACCCCACACATGCCAAGATGGGTTAACTGTTTAGCTCAAGGAAATGGGGAGAATCGAACCGACGACGTTCGGTTGGTGGGAGAACTATATCAACTCAAGTGTATTCCCATTATTAAAAGATGATTTGCTCTTTCTCTAATACTGTTGGGGGAATGTATGGAAGACAGATCACTAAATCTAAATGAGACTTTCTTGATGTTGGTCACAGATAGCAGCCATGCAGGCAGGGCTGTTGAAGGTGATCCCTCAGGCTGTGCTGGACCTGATGACGTGGCAGGAGCTGGAGAAGAAAGTGTGTGGAGACCCGGAGATCTCTGTGGAGGCCCTGAAACGACTCAGTCAGTATTTAATAATAATAATGATAATGATATTAAAAGGTCCTATATTCTGCTAAATCAACGTTTCTGAGCTTTTACCCACGTTCTTACTTGAAAACAGACGGACCCTAAAAATTATGTCATAAATCGGGGCAAAGTGCTCCTGCACAGTCCACAAACACACCGAGAGAATCCTTGTTGCCACCACCATATAACCACATCTGATATCTGATTGAAGAAGATGAGTGTTTTGCTCCGAGTGTGTCAAGCCTTTGTTTATATCCCAGAAGTGTTTTTTGTAAACCAGTAAAAAACCAGCACAAATGTTTGGTCCGTGGTCAGACCTGTTTTCACCGAGATCCAGGGGGAGCTCCACAAAACGGTGATCCAATGTATCCAAAATAGACTGTGACATGTGTAAAAAAAAAAACATAATATAGGACCTTTAAGGACTTTATACAGAGAAAAAAAATACAACAGAAAATATCTGTTTATTTTTAGCTCGTTATGAGGACCTGGAGCAGAGTGACAATAGAGTTCAGTATTTGTGGGAGGCGTTAACTAACTTCACCAATGGTCAGTGCATTTACTTTATTATTATTATTATTATTGCGTTTACATTTCTGGTGTCGTGTGTCGAGCTCATATTTGTATGTTTGATTCTTCCAGAGGATCGTAGCAGGTTTCTACGTTTTGTTACCGGGAGAAGCCGACTTCCTGCTCCCATATACGTGTTTCCTGATAAACAAGGGTAAGAGGACCCAGAATAAAGCACATGAGAAACCAGTGTTTTGACATGTGTTCTGTCTTTTTGATAGCTCCGAAACCACAGATGCTCTTCCTCAGTCCTCAACATGTTCCAGCACACTCTATTTACCAAACTATCCAAGGTACAGTCTCAAGTTAATATTCTCCCCATATATATTTTTTGGTGCCATTTTTGATAGGACAGTGGACCGACAGAGAATCAGGGAGGAGAGTGGGGGTGAGACATCCTGAGCCGGATTCGAACTCACAACTCTCTGTGGGCTCTGAATATGGGCCGCACTCTCTACCAACTGAGCTACATATTCTCCCATGTTAGAATACATTTTTGTCATTGCCTGTTTTATTTGATTCACTTAATAAAAAGCAAGCAATACATTTTAATATAAAGATAAATGAATTGCTTTGGTCAAATTCTATTTCTTCTTCGCAGGAGTTTGCTAAATTGTCATGTCTTAAAGGTCCTCAAGTTAAAAATTAAGTGAAATGTTTGAAATCTAAAAAAAATAAAAATACTGCATCCAGAGGGTTGCTGGTTCGAGTCCCGGCCCGAGCACATCCTGTCGTGTCCCTGACCCGCCTGGCCGTCACCATGTGTGTGTGTGTGACGGTGTGAATAATGGACTCAAAATGTGGCGCTTTGAGACAGCCATGTGTCGTTGATGCATAAATCCACTTTACTTAAGTCCCTCCCCTGACCTCTACAGACCACAGACAGCCTACATTACATCATAGGTCAGAGGTCAAGTGCTTGTTTAGCCCCCTTATGCTTGGTTTTATTCCTAGTTTGCGCCTCCACTTCTTGGGCCCAGTTCAAATGCACTGCCCTCTACACATATAATGAATATAATGAATGATAATAACGGTTGTATTGTCTTTTCAGTGCAAAGATCTGTGAGGAGAAACTTCGCTATGCTGCGTATAACTGTGTGGCCATAGACACAGACATGAGCCCCTGGGAGGAGTGACCTGCTTAAATAACCTTTAACCTGTGCACTTAACCAACCAACGCTGATCCACCGACTCTGAGTTCACCACATTCACACAAACTGCCAGATAACCATAGCTGTGTATAATAAACTACTCATGGAAAACGGTGTGTGGCCTTTGAGATTTGATTATGAATCGTTGTGTGTTTTGGGAGAGGTCTGTAGAGGTTTTAGAGACACAGAGTTCCACTGAGGGCCACATCGTCAAACGTAAAAACCAAAGAGGCCACTCTCTGAGGCGACCCATTTCACGCCAAGAGTCAGTTCAGTTGTATCTGTTTTCTGGACACGTATGCTCTGGACACATGTTCTGGACAGGTATGCTCTGGGCACGCATGCTCTGGACATGTATGCTCTGGACATGTATGCTCTGGACACATGTTCTGGACAGGTATGCCTGGGCACGCATGCTCTGGACATGTATGCTCTGGACACATGTTCTGGACAGGTAGGCTCTGGGCACGCATGCTCTGGACATGTATGCTCTGGACACATGTTCTGGACAGGTATGCTCTGGACATGTATGCTCTGGACACATGTTCTGGACAGGTATGCTCTGGGCACGCATGCTCTGGACATGTATGCTCTGGACATGTTCTGGACAGGTATGCTCTGGACACGCATGCTCTGGACAGGCAAGCTCTGGGCACGCATGTTCTGGACAAGTATGTTCTGGGCACGCATGTTCTGGGCACGCATGCTCTGGGCACGCATGTTCTGGACACGCATGCTCTGGGCACGCATGCTCTGCACAGGTATGCTCTGGACAGGCATGCTCTGAACAGGCATGCTCTGGACAGGTATGCTCTGGGCACGCATGTTCTGGACAGGCATGTTCTGGACAGGCATACTCTGGGCATGCATGCTCTGGACACACATGTTATGGACACGCATGCTCTGCACAGGTATGCTCTGGACACATGTTCTGGACAGGCATGCTCTGAACAGGTATGCTCTGGGCATGCATGCTCTGGACATGCATGCTCTGGACACACATGCTCTGGACACACATGTTATGGACACGTATGTTCTGGCAGATGTTCCTCATAATCACACAGAAAAGTAAAAAGAATACTTCAGGTTGAGTTCTGTAGAGTCACATGAAAGACATTCTTCAACATAATCTTCTATGGGCCACATTTGGCGCCTGGGCCATAGTTTGGACACCCCTGTTCAACATATGATGCATAGACCAAAAATTACATAATAAAAATGCAGAAATGTAATGATCGGTTTGACTAATTGGTTTATATACTTTCGCAAAACGTTAGGAGTATTTTTTTCTCAGGTAGAATTCTGGTCAAATGTACGAATTATTACCTGGTTCCACTAAAATACCCCACTTTCATGATGTCGTCACTGGCATTCTATACATTTTCGAATCATTATCGAAATGTTAACAGTCAAATATAATTTCTTATCGTAAAAGAATAGTACTTTATTTTATTTATTAATTTCTCACAAAAATAAAAACCGCTACATCTCGCCGTGGTTGAAGTATCGCGAGAACCCGTGTCTTCAAACCGGCCCATGATCCTCTGCGGTTCCTCTTTCTAGCCGGCGCCTGAGAATGGGTATGTGTTTTCACGCTCGGAGCTGAGAGAGAATCTGTGTCCATCTAACGCTTTATCGAAGGAATACGCTAAGAATGGTTTGCCACATTATAGAAAACCACTGTCTAAATATATATGTACAGAACTTACAGCATGAACCATGATGGATTTATTATTATTATTATGAAGTCATTTCCAAGTTATGCTGCCTGCCTGCTCCAAGATGGCTGCCCTCGTTAGCCACGAGCCTCTTGAGGTTGAATATGCAGGAACGCTCTTTACTAGACTGGCTTATTTAACTTGTCATTTGAGTTTTTGTCGCTGAAGTTTGTAAATGTAGTAGTTTGTAGTTTCTGAGCCGCTGTATATTGGACATTTCATTGCTCGGCTGGCGTTAGCATTAGCCTCCTGCTGGACGTGTGCACGCGTTTTGAATTGACTTTATATTTCTGTTAAATACTCCATGTTGTGTCATAAAGATGCGTTTGCTTGAGTGAAATGATGACTGCGGATACCGAAAAGCAATGCGGACAACTCATACCTTGGAGAACTGATCGCTCAAGCCTCTAAAGTCGAGAAGTCTGACTTTTTTTTTTTTTTAGTAATTTTAGTCTTAACTGTGACCTCTCTGCCTCCTGTTTGCCCCAGGTATCTCAAGGGACAACTGGCATAAACGCCGCAAAACCGGCGGTAAACGCAAGCCCTACCACAAGAAGAGAAAGTATGAGCTCGGTAGGCCCGCCGCGAACACAAAGGTAACTCATCATCATTATTATGATGATTATGATTTCTGGCTTGTTTCTGGGGCGTGTGTGATGAAAAGCTGACCTTAGGTGCGTCCGTTTGGGCCGTCTTGGCTCAAAGTTCCGGGCGTACTGATGTTAGGACTTGTCATAGTTACTCTGACACGCTGCTGGATGTGATCCCGTGAAGTGGGTGTCTCAGCGGTTCAACCATAGACTTAATATTTGTCTTTTCAGATCGGAGCTCGCCGCATCCACACGGTCCGGGTCCGGGGCGGTAACAAGAAGTACCGCGCTCTGAGGCTGGATGTTGGCAACTTCTCATGGGGCTCTGAGTGTAAGACGTGATCCAGTTAGATCCTTAATTGTGCACATTTCAATGAAGATACCTTTGTCCAGTTCTGCTACTGAATGCAAGTGATGACAGTTGAGACTCTGAGGAAAATGTCATGGTTCAGGGCTGGGTGACCACAAGTCCACGATGTGTATGGCCACTAGTGCTCAAAGCATCTTGAATGACCACGGTCTGGATTTTTCAGGCTTGATACTCGATTATTAGTTTTCCAAAGTGACATTACAAAGACTGACACTCAACCCGCCTGTGTGACCAGGCTCTGTTTGGAGCTGATGACCTGTTTATATTAATAATGGATTTATATTGCACTTTACAATGCCCAAGCGCTTGCATATATATTTTTTTAATATTATTCATTCACTCCTCAGTCACACCTGATGGTGGTAAGCTTTTTATGTAGCCACAACTGCCCTGGGGCACACACGGAAGCGTGGCTGCCGGTTTGTGCCTACAGCCCCTCTGAACACCAATCACACAACCACATTCATTCATTCATAGGCAATGTGGGTTAAGTGTCTTGCCCAGGGACACAACGGTAGTGTGTGCTTGGACGGGGACTCGAACCACCGACCCTCTGGTTGGACGGCGAGCCCCGACTTTTCAAAAGGTTTTCAGGACATTGGCCAGCACTTGTGTGAAGTTTCATTTGTCACCCAGCCCTACCATCGTCCCGCAGGACACGTGTTACAGATGAATGTATTATAAAAGCCACTTGTATGTAATCATCGTTCTTAGGCTGCACACGTAAAACCAGGATCATCGACGTGGTCTACAACGCCTCCAACAACGAGCTGGTCCGAACCAAGACCCTGGTGAAGAACTGCATCGTTCTGGTGGACTCTCTGCCCTACAGACAGTGGTACGAGGCCCACTACGCCACTCCTCTGGGCCGCAAGAAGGGAGCCAAACTGGTACGTGACGACGACGATGTATGAGTACACACAAGCCTGCAGGGCTGATAAACGCAACTCCAGGGGTATTTTTGATACCAGGGGTGAACGAAATCAACACAGATAATGGGTTTATTTGTATATATTAATCCATATATATTGGATTTTGTATCCCTGAATTTCGATTTTTCAAACTGCCTTTTACTGACGTTCTGGCCCTAAATATTTCACATGGTCTCGTCGGTTCTTTCGATGAGGATAACTCGTCCAGTTCTGCTGCTGAATGCAAGTGGTGACAGCAACGACTCTGAGAAAGACCGACTAACACTTCTGTTGCTTCAAGTTAAACTGGTTGATGCTGATCTGAGGTTTAATGTGTGTCCTGCAGACTCCCGAAGAGGAGGAAGTGCTGAACAAGAAGCGATCCAAAAAGACTCAGAAAAAATACGACGAGCGCAAAAAGATGGCCAAGATCAGCACGCTCTTAGAGGAGCAGTTCCAGCAAGGGAAACTACTGGGTGAGTGGGGGGTCTGAGGGGCTGGGGGTTTGCGGGTTTACGGTCTGAGG
>JAVQKC010005211.1:0-10843 GCA_036025475.1 Philypnodon macrostomus
GATGTATATTGTAATTTTGTATTTCTGTATCAAACTGAAAGCCCAGTCTCAGGATGAAACTGTTTGTATGTAAATTGCCTGTTGTTCTTTGGCAATAAAAGTTCAAAAAAAAAAAAAAATTGTGTCTCACCGATGCAGACGATGTCCATGAATCCGTACATGCCATAGCAGATCTGGAAGAGCAGGTCCTGTCTCTGCCACTTCGCCGACGGACTGAGAGAAGACCACACGAGCCACGAGACACTGGCCACGAGGAACAGAGTGCCCAGAATTATAGCTGCAATCTGCACCTTCTCAATCACCGACAGTGATACAGACTGCCACTATACACAGAGAGAGACAGCCATTATAGTGGGAATACAGTAGTGTTGTAGTCGAGACCGGACTATCCGAGACCAAGACGAGTCCGAGACCACAGTGAACCGAGACCGAGACAAGGCCAAGGCTTTGTCTACTACTGAATACTATTTAAATGTATACAGTAACTATTTCTGGAGCCATTTGCTTAATGATGAAGGAACATCAAATCTTTGATGTGATCCCTGACCTCTGACTTTGTAAATTTAAATGATCACTGACCATAGTTGAGGCTAACATCTATCACGCTCCACGGTCACAGCTTGAAAACTTTTATTGAACTGAATAAATGAATGAATGAATCATAGTGTTAGGTACATCAAGTGTCCTTTTTCATTTTTAGATTATTACTTTATATATAACGTGTTCTGGAAAATATGTCCAAACCATCTTCTACATGACTGAAGATGTGCAGATATGCTTGGTTGATGTGTTGATATTATAAATACCTGCAGTGGGTTCTTGGTGCTGATGGCCAGGACGTGGTATTTGAAGAGGCACAGCTCACAGCTCCACGACCCTCTCTCACTGATCCAGCGGATGAGACAGCTCTGGTGAGTGCAGCGGACTGAACCATTACAGCGACACGGGCTCAACAACTCCCCCTGGTGGACACACAACAATAACACACTCCATAATGATTGACTGCACTACTGTGCAAACGCTTTGAATTTGAGACACCATTCACACAGTTAGTACTAGTCCTCAAGAACAGCTTATATTTTTTGCAAAGTACTGAAATTGTATTTTTTTTAAAAAGCTATCCACAAGATTAATGTAAAGATTTTGAAATGAAATTGTTCTTGGCAAAGGATACATGCTGTGATTATGGTACAAAATCAAATTAATCCTGTTATATATGCATCTATACATCTTTACATTAAAATCCATGAGGCCTTTAATTCCCAGATCCTGTTCTTTTAAAACACTGGCACTTTCCTAATTATTATTTTTCATCTGTATCTCATAAGTCTGCAGCTTGGAACCACTGACAGCCAAATCACTTTATTCATTCCCCTTACAGTCAGAACCCTGGTGATGGTAAGCTACCTCTGTAGCCACAGCTGCCCCAGGGCTGACTAACGAAGTGTAAGACTGCGCCCCAGTGGCATCTCAGAATATGGGCTTATGACACAGAATCCATCTTTACAGTCCAGTCTTTACCTTGTCGGGTCCCTGGAAGCAGATGCGACACTGCGGAGACTTGATGCTGGTCTCGGACAAACACGAAAGAGAGGCCGCCTCCAGGCTATGACCTCTGACCTCTGTCTGCTCTAGGGTCAGGGTGTGGGGTCGAGGGTCGTTGCCGTAGTACTCCTCGTCGTCGTTCGGGTGAGAGCAGCTCAGAGAGGAGCACCCGCAGCGTCCCACAGACACTGCACTTGTCCTAGGGTCGGCATCGTGACCTCCCCCTCCAGAGTCTGACCTCCTGCTGGAGCCAGAGCGCATCAGCAGCAACACTTTGAGCTCATTGAAGAACATCCGGATGCGGTTCTTTAACATTATTTACCTTCAACCAATGGTCTGCAATTACAATTAAATACAGTGGTTAAGAGATTTATGTATCTTCTTTCATACATGTTTTAGTTTGACCACTCATACAGGTATCGCCTGCAGTCAGAGGGACCTTGCTGTTGCCTGACATCCTGCTGCCAAATACCCTGTTTCAGATTATGTTCAGGGAATGTCAATAGCTCTCCTAGCACCAAAGGAAGCATCCTGGAGAACAGCTACAGAACCAGTGTGTGATATCACTACCCAATTGATATCTGAATGTTTTCACGTCTATCCAATTCCATTCAAAATTGACAGCCTTATAGGATAGAAAATAGATTCAGGATGCAGGAGCAGACTTGCCCGTTGATGTTATTGTAGCTATGCATAATTGAAGGTTGCAAATTCCATTAGCACAGGCCAAACCAATATTAGAAATTCATACATTACCAGCAGGTCCCAGTAGCAGAGGTATAGTCCTATGCTTTATGCAGGTCACTTCCTGGTTACAGCGCTGATTTCGGTTAAAGAAGAGTAGAAACGACATGATAGGCTACCGCTGGAGCCAGTAGCCTTTTGCATATCCTGTTGTTATACCATGTGCACCTCCATACAGCCAATGGGCGGGCACTACTTCTCCTCAGGCGTCTTTTTTCGGCTTATAATGGATGCTGTCGGCGACGAGAGCAATGTACCAGCATCAAGCTCCATCATTTAGAGCCCACATTTTGAGTCTGTAGGCTAGTATTAGTGTCCCAAGATTCAAAGGCGATGTAAAGCAAATGGATATATAGAAATGTAGCTTCCCACAGCGTTTCTCATTATAAAATCCTATCAAGAATGTGGCATTTACCTACACTACACGAGATGACAGCGAACAGCGTGCACCCAAAACGCTCCTTTGTTGTCGCGAAGAATTCAAGTGGCACCTATGGGTTCACAGTCGCAGGCTTCACAAATATTCACCGTAACATCCAGCTGTGCGGATCTTGGCGATAAAAATAAAAAACATCACAGGTAATTAAAAAGACGTATTGCTTAATGTCAAAACATTAGGCTATTCTATTTTCAGCAGGATCTAGGACAAAAGGATTTGTGAGAGATAGCACAAGTCGCTCCTCATTCTTCGCTTGAGAAAATGGCAGAACTTAGCTATTTCCAGATAACTTATTAATTGAAGCTGCGGTCCATGCAGTGCGTCCTTGTGCGTCGAGTCTTTGGGCACGGGCTGCTGTCCAAGGTGCTGATATATGCCTGACGTAGGGACCACGTGTGCTCATTGTCGAAACGTGAAAATAGCTCTTGTTTTGGTGAAGCAGTGTTTTTCTGATGAAGAATGGGGCTGGGCCGTAACAGGACAGAATCAAATCAGGTCTACCTACTAACGGAGCGCACGAGGTAAACAGGACGCTCACGTGACACAGTCTTAAAAATGTGAACAAAGCATAATTAGTTGGAATAATGTGTTTATTAATATGTGCACATTTGTATAGAGAGCAAGATGTGAGTCACGTTTTCAGTTCATTTACTTCGATTTTATGCCAAAAGACCAACATCAACGTTTTATATATATATATATATATATATATATATTTATATATAAACAGCGTATATATATACACACACTTAAGTAATAATCATTTGAAATAACAGTACAGCACAATAGAGGTGGGTAGTACAGTAGAAGTGGGTAGTACTCAGTTACATTTACTCAGTCACATTTACTTGAGTAACTTTTTTAATACATTGTACTCCATAGAGTATTTTTACTGCACAATACGTTTTACTTATACTTGATATTTTTTAGTAACTGTACTCTTACTTGAGTAAAATCTTGTAAATCTACAAAGAGTAAGAGTACTTTTACCACCTCTGTGTGTCATGTAAGAACAGCTTTATGTGAAAAATGTGATGATGTGGAAATTCTGTTCCTTGTGCCTTAATTTTTGAAAAAAATATTTATGTTTTTAGTTTATTTTTTGAAAATATCAAAATCAGGTTTTTTTTCCAGATTATCACAAAATTAAACAAATAATCTGACATTACAGTTTTTTCACCAGTAATTATGTGAATGAGTATTTTTTACTTTTACTAGAGTAACATTATTTTGAAGTAACGTTACTCTTACTAGAGTAAAATGATTGGCTTCTCTACCCACCTATGAGTTTTGTAATATCCACGGATTGTCATTGTCAAGCCCTGTCCATATCTCAAGAAGCAAAATGTACGGCAAAAGTACTCTCAAAATTCCTGGTTTCTCATTTAGTCCTGGTTTACTCCCTGCCTAGATTTCAATTCAACATGGTTTTCTGTTTACCTGTTTAGGTCCTGATTTACATCTGGTTTAGCCCTCAGAACTTAGCAGACCTGGTTTAGAGCTTATTTATATTTAGTCATCGTTTACACTTGGTTTAGACCCTAATTTCACCTGGTTTAGTTCTTGTTTAGCCCTGGTTTAATCAGTCTAGCTCTAGTTTAGCCTTTTTAGAACTGGTTTAGAACTTAATCTTGAGTTTACATTTTAACCCTAATATATACAAATCAGGGGCTTTACTGATTTTGTTATATCTAAAGAGGTATTCTAAGATTCTAACTAGCATATATGTGGTTAGTATATGGTCAAATCCATTTCCCCATTTACTGCACAATTGTTTAGTTTTTTTTTATCATCTTAAAACGATCTTTTGTTGTTCTGTGTTCATGAGCTGGTACTTCTATACTGACACTGAGATGTGGCTGCCACTGTGCGCCAACAGCCTCTCCGAACACCACCAAACACCAATCACACAACCACGTTCATTTCTAGATGTGGGTTAAGTGTCTTGCCCCGGGACTCAATAACAGCATGGGCTCGGACGGGGATTCGAACTGGCGACCCTCTGGTTGCAGGGCGAACATACAGTTTTACAACATGTTTCTAATCATGTTTCTTTTCTTCCTCTTCAGCACGTGGGCTGTGATAAAGAGGTGGGCTCGTACAAACAGGAAGACAAGTGTGGTGTTTGTGAAGGAGACAACTCCCACTGTCGCACCGTCAAACTCACCCTTACCAAGACGCCAAAGAAAAACGGTAAAGCACACAACAGACTATAGGGCTTCACAAAGAAAATGTACTTACTTAAAGGTGTCGTCCGTAAGTTTCCTAAAAAGAGAAAAAGTAGAAAATTATAAATAAAATAAAATAAAATAAAGGTGACTGACCCTGTTCTGTGATGTAAAGTAGGTTGTTTATAAAGACCAGGGGTGGGACTAAAGTAAAACTCAAATACTATTGGTCAAAATGGTAACCCACAAAGTCTGATCGGATGTTGCTGTAGAGACCGGGGGAGGGACAAAAGTAAAATAATAATTATGACGTTATCTACTTCATAGAACAAAGTCATTCAAGCATTTTTTTTTATTTCAAAAATTTATTTTTATATTGCTTTTGAAGAAAATATTATTTCTAGGTTCCAGCTTGTCTGTACATTTGAGCAGAAGATAGAAAATGAAATTTCCAACTCAATTTCTTCAAGTACATTTATGCGTCACTTCATCTAACACTGGCAAAAGACATTTTGAGATCATTTGTGGAGTGAGTCATGCATTTAATTAACAAGCCTATTTTTTCCACTGATGGCCCCATTGTCAAAAATAATAGTCACTGCACAATATTTGACAAAATTATCTATAAAGGCAAACACATTATGAATATTCAATATAAACTAATTGGATCGCTTATTCAATCATGCTTTAGGCAGGGCATAGTGGCAGATTGGTTGGGGCACCAGAAAAAAGGATTGTGGGTTCGATATCTGGTAAATATATGTGCCTCAGCGTCAGCCCTGTGATTAACTGGTCATTCGGTTCTTCCGATCCAAAGCATTTCATTGCATTTTTTGACCCTGTGTTGAATGTGCATATGACAAATAAACTGAAACCTGAACTGGTCATTGTCCAGAGTGTACTCCGCCTAAGGCCCTTAGTTGCAGCGGGGATAGGCTCTGGGTCAGCAGTGGTTTTGCCCTGGTTTAACCATTAGTTTTGTAAATTAAAAAAAATGCAATTATTCTGTTCATTTTGTTTAGGCAGCAATCTTTCTGATGGCCCTGTTAAAATGCATTAAAATACAGACTGTTATATTTTTGAGGGGACCCTTATTATTATGTATTACGCTAAAATGTTGTTGTTGTTAAAAGAGTAAAAGTTTAAATAACTTTGTAATAAATACAAGTTAAATATAGATATGTGTGCATCTCATTAAAGTAAAATTATTTGCATAATTTGGCCCACAGATCATTAATACATATTTATTTTGACCCTTTGAGGGCACCCCTGATGTCACTGCTGGTTCTCTTCATAAATCAAATTGCATTGACCTTTTTTTGAATCCTTAGCTGTAGTAAGAATTTTTTTTTTAAATTATTTGCTCAAAGTCAAAACAGTCTGGACATTAACGGTGTCACTTAAAAAAGGAATACGTTTTTCCCATTTCTCTTCATACATTAGTCCCTTTAGTCTTAGATTATATGTGATTTTCTCCATTACTGAAATACTCTCCACCATCCTGAACCAGTGGGTCTGCATGCATGCAGCTAGAACCCTCTTTCTCCCCTTGTAACACTTTCTATATAGCACCAAGTGTATATTATTTAACGGCATTATCGTACAGACATTATTTATATATACAGTAATGTTTTTCTGTCTGCCGGTAAGTGGTTTGGCCTTTGATTGTACATTTGTATTACCAGTGTATGCAATCAGTCATAAAAGTGCCATACAAGGTTAGTTTTTATATAAATTAAAAGTTTTAAAATGTAGAGGCCAGATACAAGGTGGCAGAGTGGTTAGGACTTGTGTTTTTTGTTTTTTGTAGGGGGTTTTGTGTGTGTTGTGTTTATTTTTATTTTGTGTGTGTGTTGTGTTTATTTTTTTGTGTGTGTTCTTTGTGTGTATTTTTTGTGTGTGTTGTGTTTATTAAATGTTTTTTGTGTGTGTTGTATTTATTTTATTTATTGTGTTTTTTGTGTGTGTTTATTGTGTTGTTGTTGTTTAGGGTTTTTTTGCAAGAAAGTTGCCGGTTCCATTCCTCACACCTCCCAAAGACATGTACAGTAGTGTTAGATGAATTGATGGTGTATTGTATAAGTGGCTCTCAGTGTATGTCTGTGCAACTAACTGGCCATTGCCCAGGATGTCCCCCACTTAAGGCCCATAGTTGCTAAAATGGTAAAAGGCTCATAAAGAGGCCTGCTAATGGACGTGCAACGATATGCAGCAGTTTTCTAAACGTATTGAAGAAGTTGAAAGCAGAGCGTCACCACACATAGAAATATATTTGATCTGTAGTCGTGGGCTAAAGCAGCAGGAGGCACACACGAAGTCTGTGAAGCAGTGAAAAGTAAAGAACCCAAGCAGGCTTAACCGGGAGTTAAAGCTGCAGTGCCCGATATTTTTACTTTGTGTTTGAGCAAAAACAATTAGTCATTAGGTCAACATACAGGAAGTTATCTGAGAGAAAATGAGACTCTGAGACCCTCTGTGGGCGGTATTATAAGGGTTTCTGATTTAAAGCCAGGATTTTTTAACCATTTACACGATGCAAAGTCAGGTTTTTTCGCAATGGCCTGCACTCTGAGGCACAGAGGTGTTTTATAGGGTGGATTGGTGTAAAGAGTCCCAGTACAAATGAAACTACTTGTTTTGTTTTTTAAATGTTTTTTTCCTGTGGTGTTTCTTTATCATTGACTGTGTTATTTATGATCTATCTGCTTAGTTTTTCATGTCGTAAACTAAAATTAAAATATAAACGTGAAAGAACAAACATTAGAAACTAAAACATAAATGTTAAAGAACAAACATGTAGAAAGTAAAACAAAAGCATAAAAGAACAAGCATTAGAAACTAAAACATAAATGATAAAGAACAAACATTAGAAACTAAAACATAAACGTTAAAGAACAAACATTAGAAACTAAAACAAACGTTAAAGAACAAACATTAGAAACTAAAACATAAACGTTAAAGAACAAACATGTAGAATCTAAAACATAAATTACACCTCATTTCCTCACAGCCACTGTGTTAGAAGTCAATTAGTTTGATTGAATAGTAATTAGCTACAATTACCTGCTCTTGCCACCTCACCTAACACTGTTTTGTTTTTTGACAGGGATGCTGAAAATGTTCGACATCCCCATCGGAGCCAGGCACATCGTGATCGAGGAGAATGAGACCTCCCCACACATCATCTGTAAGCATCACCTGGTTTATTTATACACTAAAAAAATATATACTAAAGACTATAATTCACTTCAGATGGCTTTGGAACCAGTATAATAGCCACTTACTCCAACAGTGCATTTGGAAATAACTACACCATCATTAGTGCAGGCAAAAAGTAATGTTTGATGTGCATAAAATAAGATCGTATGGCATTAGAGGGCTTTTAAGGAGATTTTTTTTTTTTTTGCAATCCCACAATATTGATATCTCAGTTATATGGGGTAATATGGTCATGGATTTTAAAATGAAATAAGTTTTGTAAATTCTATGGAAAGTTGCTATTATAAATCCTGGAAAAGTCATGGATTTATTCAATATTCTGACAAAATATGGGATGTTTTATGTACATTTGCAAACCTTGCTATTATTGCTATAATTGCTACAGCACATTATACCCAACATCTTATGTCAATTGTAATGTTTCAGTATGTAACGACAGCACAGTAATGTATATGTTTTTATTTTATTACAATCTTTTATATAACATATATTTATTAATTACGGATTGTTTTAGTGTTTCTTCTTCTCTGTTTATAATTATTATTACATTATTATAATGATGAGTTGCTCTTATAATTCATGCATTTTGACAATGAAGTGATTTGTGCTTAGATGGATTTTGTGAAACCCTATTGAGAAATCATGGAAATATTTTGGAGAAATATTGGATTAGATTTATGGACCCTTTCAAAGTTTGTAAACAGAAAGTTCTAAATTCTGGAATGGAAGCAAATGGAGGCATGTCCATAATACATTTTCAATGGAGAAATTCGCATTAGCCATAAAATATTGCAAATTAAGATTGTTTTGACAAATGACCACCACTCTGCTACACGTAGGTGATGTCAGAGCCTGGTTAGGACACATTAGTGAATGTACCACACATTGTGTGTTTATTTAATGTACACATTAGTAACAGTTAGACTTTTGGCTGGAGGCGAAATTCTTGATTTTTAGGTTTTACTGGACAGTAACTTACAGAAATGTTGATGACCACAATAATTTTTTCATTGTATGCTCAGAATTATTCTATCCCTCACCACTTGTAAAGTTGACTCACTTTTGCTCCAGTCGCCTCCATTCCGGAATTTTGAACATTCCACATGACAAACATTTTAAAGGGTCTATAGTATGATCAAAAATTGGCCTAGCTATTGTGTGTGTTCATTGTGGCACTGCTCTTTCTGGATAATAACAGTTTTTTAAAGCCCACAATATTTTTGCATGTAACATTATGCAAAACCTAATAACAGTTCAACCTCCTCACCTGTCCACGCACCAGATAATTACATAATACTGTGGGATCATACATGTAGTACATAGGTGTGTTCTGAAGTACTCATGTAGAGCTTTTGAAGTGCTTTTAAGATAATTTACACATTACTATTTTTACACATACACCAGTTTTTTTTGGGGGGGGTTGAATTTTTATAATTTATTTGGACTCATTAAAGTAGTACTTAATCGGTGTTCAAAATCATTAATATGACATTATAGTATAGTATAGTATAATATCTGAGATCATATGTAGCGTGTTATAAATTGCTCCATATGCTATACTGTTTCATAATCTTACCATACTTCACTTACTGCGCTGAGATCTGGGGCAATAACTACATCACTTCATTAAAACCATTCATTGTTCCCCAGAAAAGGGCCCTACGTGTGATACACAAAGTCACCTATCTGGGTCATACTCAGTCAGACTAGTTGGTGACAATGAAAGCATTATATTTAATCTATCCTTAAATGTAAAACCAACTTTAATATTTCAATATTTTCCACATGTTTTAAAATAATTCCTCTTTGTGTTCTGTGACGGAAGGAAGCCTGTATAGCTGTTTCCCTGTAGACTGGCACATTTCATTACAATTATCACAGGTTGTTGTTGAGGCAAATAGACCCTTTCAAAGTTTGTTAACAGAAGGTTCTAAGTTCTGGAATGGAAGCAACTGGATGCAAAACCATTTTACTGTATATTTTCAATGGAGAAATTAGCATTAGCCATAAAAATCACAAAATATGAAAAATTGAGTTGGTTTTAGCAAATGACTACCACTCTGCTCCATGTAGGTCAGGGGTGTCCAAACTTGTTTCACTGAGGGCCACATGTCAAAACTGAATACCAAGGAGGGCCATGCTCTGAAGTGACCGATTTTGCTTCACCAAAAGTCCTCTTCAGTTGCATCTGTTTTCTGACACATATCTTCTGACAGTTTTTTTTTTTAAATTAGTGTCCCTCTATATCAGGGGTGCTCAATTGTTGGTCGCGATCGACCTGTCGATCGCCAAGCCAATGCTAGTAGATAGCGAAGGTCTGCCTTTCAAAATAAAGTCTATCATTATGATTGGCACACAGAACGGCCCATCTAACAGTACACACACATTGTGCAAGCGTGAGTAAAATACACGTGTGCTCATTCAACAGAAAACAGCGTCTTCTGCGTGACCTTACGTTTTCACCACTTTTCCTTCAGCACAAGGCTGAGTACGGCACACTCTTTGGAGCGGCTGCAGCGGGAAGACTGCAGGCGGATCAGCGACTCACACACACACACAAACACACACAAACCCCCACATGACACAAACACACACAAACCCCCACATGACACAAACACACACACCCCCACATGACACAAACACACACAAACCCCCACATGACAGAAACACACACAAACCCCACATGACCCAAGCCCACACATACCCCCACCTGACGCAAACACACACA
>JAVQKC010005221.1:0-26298 GCA_036025475.1 Philypnodon macrostomus
TGATGGTAAGCTACTATGTAGCCACAGCTGCCCTGGGGCACACTGACGGAAGCGTGGCTGCCAGTTTGCGCCTACGGCCCCTCCGACCACCACCGAACAATCACCAATCACACAACCACATTCATTCATAGGCAATGTGGGTTAAGTGTCTTGCCCAGGGACACAACGACAGTGTGCGCTCGGACGGGGGCTCGAACCACCAACCCGCTGGTCGAGGGGCGAGCGCCTACCCCACTGCACCACTGCCGCCCCCAATTATAAAAAGATTACACCAGGACAAATACAATTAAGGAAAAAAATCTAATGAAAAACTATTGTAAATGGGGGGCAGGTAAGTGCTCTTGCCTCCCATCAAGGAGCTTAAGTCTGCATGTCCTCCCTGTGTTACTGTGAGTTTTATTTTCAGCCCAAAGACATTTGCGTGTTAGGACAATTGGTCTAAATTGTCCATAGTGAATGAATGAGAGTGTATTTCTAAACTGCCATTGCCCAGCCTAACCCCGACCTAGTCCCATATTTTCAAATGAAGCCTATGCACAATGTACAGTATCTGAATAGGATTAACTAGTTATAAAATAGTATTGCACATTGTATGATAAAACTGTCTTGTTTTACAGTACCCCCGGGTGAACCCTTGTGCAGGGTGCCGACCTCGGTGACCACAGGTAAATCGGCTCTGCTCTCATGTTGGGACAATGTTGGTTCTCCTCCTCCCACCTACAGTTGGTTCAAAGATGGCGTCCTTCTTCCTCCCAACCCAAGCCAAATCAGTGGCTTCAAAAACGCCACCTACAAGCTCAATGAACAAAATGGCAATCTGGTGAGTTCACATTTACATTACATTGGAAATGAAGACGCTGATATCCATACACCTACACAGAAATGTCATCACAACTAATTCCTTTTAGGAATTTGGATCTACTACGAAAATGGACACAGCCTCTTACTACTGTGTGGCAAAAAACATTGCTGGCCCTCCTCAGCAGTGCAGAGCTGCCAAGATGGATGTTCGTAAGTAGCTTTTTCTTTACTTTGAGTGGGTTTAATGGCTGTTATAGCTGCATACCAGTCCAATAATCAAGATTTATTACAAGAAACATGAAAGTTGAACAAGAACAGACACTATATAATCAATTATTGAGTAAATGTGTCTATTTTGAAGGTGACCTGAACACTGGAGGGATTGTAGCTGGAGTAATCATTTTCCTGCTGCTCTTGGCCTTACTGGGATTTGGAATATGGTACGCTTACAAGAAAGGTTACATCCCCAGTAAGTATACAATTCAGTTTTATCTAGACTTTTGACACAATACAATGAATAGTATGTAATGTGTTAGGTGTACAATACTTTTGTACCTGTCCTTTTCATTGAATACTAATACCGTGTTTTATTTCTTCTTTTGCATCACCAGAAAAAAGCGAGTAAGTGGATATCCATTGATTCATTTGCTAATAATATTAATTTTGACAAAAAAAAAGTTATTGACATTCTAAATCTTCTCTTCAGACCAAAACCAAGTGTGGTCTACCAGCCCACTTCATCCTCCATGTACGGCGGGGGAGAGGAAGATGACGTGAGTGCTTTTGCTGTGCCGCTAAATTCATTACAATATTGTTAAATGTTCATATTTTGACAATATTTTTTTATATCTTCCAGGGAGATTTTAAACAGAAGTCATCGTTTGTCGTGTAACCTCACCCGAACACTGAAGATTATTTTTTTTGTACTGATGTGATGTGGTTTGCTCTTTTATCAGTGAGTGCTTGTAGATATGAATGCTTGAGTTGACTGCTTTTATTGTCTGTTCTAAAACCCAGTGTCCTTGTGTTTTATTTATACTGTCATATATGAATGGTTCAACACTATGTGCATTTACAATATGGTGTGTAATGAATGCTGTTTGGGATTGATGAGATTGGTATGTCTCTTTTTGTTTTTATCACAGAATGTTTTTTTTCTGCAAATATTATTTTTGTATCCGAGTGAAAGCTTTAGTCTTCCTCATGTTTTATTCTCAGGATGTTATGTAGGCTGTTGGTTTTCTGTTTTCCATGAACTGATGCCTGTCTGATGCATTTGATTGTCTGTAGTGTCCTTGTATTTTGATCACCTAAATTTAAATAATTAAAGTAGTTATTATGGTTTTACATGCCTTTAACAACTACATAAAGTGATGCACATGATTATGCTTTTTTATCAGGAAAATCTTTTTTTGTTGTTTTTTTTTTTGTTATTTAGCTTGACTTGTCATGTAACGTAATTTTGTATAGACTTTCACAATGTATAATAATAAAGTGTTATATACCAAGTCTACTTTCATCAATAATATTTACAAGGCGAATAACATGACCTCATTCGTTACCTGTCTGATCACGCCGCCAGTTGTTATGGCAACCTTTCCCTTCAATTTCCTGTTTGAACTACGCATGCGTGACATGTTGACACCCTCACAGGCAGGAAGTGTGATGAACTTTTTCCACTTTCCACCTTAAAGTATGTCTTTAAGTGGCATTTTTACGTGCGTTGCACCCTGGTTACAGCAGGATCAGTAAAATACGTTCACATACAGCGACTGGTCTTAAACTTTCAAACTCGTAGCTTATTAGTGGCAGTAAAATAAGTTTTCTGTTGTCGTTGTTGAACGATGTGCTGCCCCTTTAAAGAAGGGGGCAGCGCATAAGGAGCTGAAGCCTTTTTCAGGCTGAAGCTGTGCTTGTCAGACAGACCCATTCATAAATAAGACATCGTGTGGAAGGGAATGATATTCTCATCTCCCTGGAGCGGTGCCAGAGGCGCGCAGGAGTCCAGTATGTCCATCTTGACCGTGCGCTGAGCAGACACAAATGACTACCCATGGCTGACCCGCTTTACATGGGCTTGACTTCATGTGTGAGCCACCAGGAGGAAGCTCTCTCCAGCTCAAAGCATCGGAGCAAAGCTGGATTTGGTGTTTTCAATGCTCTTCCGCCTAACGCGAGTCACTCTGCGTTAACCAGCCTTCCGCTTACATCTCTTTTTCACTAAATGAGCGCACATCAGAGCCGCCGAGGCGCTGACATACCGATGGAGCTTTGAGTTATGGCAGCCAAAGAGGACCTTTATGCCAAAGTGACCCCGCGGAGACAGCGCCAGACCCGGCCAAGCACCATCAAACATGGCTCTACTCTGGACGTGCTGCTGTCTATGGGCTTCCCCAAGACCAGGGCGTAAGTACAGCTGCTATAGCCATACATTCTCCGTCTGCAACTTAGGAGCTGACAAATGACTAGTTTGACTTAAAACCCTTGTATTTAAATCTACTGATGAAGATTATAATTTGGTAAAATATTATGAATGGTTAATAATTACATTTGGTTTGTTATAAAGCAGTGAACCGTAAAAACGAATTGACTCTGGAACAAATATTAGTACACAGTGTAATCTATGTCATTCTGTGTGCAACTGATGCTTTAATATTATGTTATTATTATTTTACAGTATTTCTAGATGACACATTCAGACTCTGATTATTCACCTGTCTTTGTCAACACTTACCAGGGCACTCCTCCTGACACTTCCCATTCATCTCTAAGAAAAGATGCTGATTGAGAATGATGTGACTATAGTGTATGATGCAATGGAAAATATATTGGCTTAGTAAGCTACAGTAGTGTTACTTACTCATGATCTTTTGGGCCTTTTGAAAATGCTATAATATATTGGTGACCATTATTATTGTATAGTTTTTGTTCATTCATTCATAAGTCAAGACTATGTTTAATGTCACTTAAAGCCTGCAATAAAAGGCAATTATGCAGCATTTTATATTGAAAATCTATAGATGTACACACGCCTAGTACACATAGTCTGCTCTTTATCATACACTATAATCATAATCTTTGTGCATCGTTCACTTGCACATCAGTGAATATAACGTCATATAACAGCCTCGATAATTACCCCCCTTAAGAATGGTGAAAAGTTGTAGCATGAATAGGAGGAAGTGGAAGTCTTACTGAAGCTAATTCAGTTCAGTTAACTCCCACGTCTACGCGTACATCAAACACCACACTGCCTGCCGGAGTAAAAAAAACATAACTTCTTTGGAATGACAACTTTATTTTTGCTACTGAACACATCTCTTAAAAATCTTTTTTGAAGCTGTCTGCTCTTTGATCGTCAGAACTGCTGCTCGGCGCCTAATGAACTCAGCAGATCACTCCGGCGTTGGTTATATTCTCACATCTATTATTAATGCTAGACTAATACATATTGACTTTATTGAGGCTGTAAGAGCATAATGAGGTATAATGATTTAATGGTGTGGGATTAAATCTGTCTGGAGAGAAGTCACTATGCCACTTTTAAATACAATATACATTAACTGGCTCAAGTGGCCCTGGTGTGGTCTTCTGCTGCTGTAGCCCACATCATGAGGTGAGGTCAGAGATGTTCTTTTGGGGCTGTGATTTAGCATTGGTAAAGTTTGCGGACCATTTCTATCATGGGTTCATGAATTTTTCTTCCTGAATGTGTGTTGTCTGTTTATCTGATAACCAGCTCAAACCAGTCAATAGCCTTTGTGCCCACAGAACTTCTGCTTACTGGAGGTTGTATCTTCTGTAAACCCTGGATGCATAAGTAAAAAACAAACAAAACTTGATCAATTTCCTATACTCACCTGGCAGGCACAAAAACAAATCACCTTCATTCTGATGCTTTGCTTGAGCTTCAGAACATGCTTGAGAACATATAGGCCTGACCTAATCCATTGATTGATTGATGCAAAATGATTTTAAAATAGATATACCTAATAAGGTGGCCAGTGAGTGTATGCTGAACTCTTATTCTGGCTTTACAAACTGGTCAGGCAAAAATGATAGGAAAAGTTTGAGGGGAACAAGGCCTTCATTCATTGTGGCTGGTTAGATGCATTAATCATAATCTATACAGACAAATCCAGGTCTTGTGTTATAATTGGGTGGTTTTGTGCTGACTCACTGAGGAATGGGCCTGTGTAATCAGATCTAGAGCGGACAGGACAGTGGTCTCGCTCCTGTGCTGACTGTGAGTGATGGTCGGAAGCAGCTCCTGAAACTGATCCTACTTTGGGATGTGAAGGATTTATCATTTTACTTCCTCAAAGGCTGTCTTTCTGGCTTGAGCAATGTTATCGGATACATATTTAGAAGCAGTTGTGATGATTTCGGATTGTATTTTGGATTAGTCTACATTTACTGGTCACTTTGTTAGGTATGGTCTTCTGCTGCTGTAGCCTCAAACAGTCTCAGTCTCTGAGCTCTGGCATCAATAAGGCATTTTCTCCCACAGACCTGCTGCTCACTGGATATTGAATCTTTTCCAAACCAATCTTTGTGAATCCTTGAAAAGTAATAAAAACCCAGAATGGTCCACATGGCACCAACAACCATGTCATGTTGACTTAAATCACCCTTGTCAACAAGCTTGCCCTTAAAGCTGCAGTACCTGATATTTTTACTTTTTGTATTTGAGCAAAAATTAGTTAAAAGGAATGCATCACAAAAGTCCTCTGAGAGAAAAAAATTTTTTTACTCTTTTTTTTACTCTGAGACCCTTTGTGGGCTGTATTATAAGGGTTTTTGTTATAGGGCCAGGGTCACTTTTTATCCAATCACATGCTTCCACAGGATAGGAGTGCTCAGATTGGTCGATACGTCCTACCTCCTAAAAGCCAACTTCAGATTCTCACACTTCCTAGTTTGTGTGAGACCGTAATAGAGGTTCGGGAAAGAGGATTCAAAAAGATTTTTGGGATTTATTTTTTTCACACAAAATCAGGTATACTGCAATTTTAACATATATGACCAAATCTATTGGCCTGATGCATAGCTATAGAATGACACATACATGCAGGTAAATAGGTCTACCTAATAAAGTGTCCAGTAAGGCATCCAGCAATGGGCATTCCCCTAACAAAACCACCTGCCATAGAATTGACTTTTGCTCTTGTTAATTTCTCAAACACTTCCTGGTCATTGTGGAATAAGTCATCGAAACCTAATTTGATCTGATCTGCTTCTCTTTTTCAAACTTCCTGGTCAAACTTTTAGGGTTTAGTTATTAATCTTCTGTTTTGGTCATTTCATTTGTGCCGGTGAAATCCTGGATGATCTCATTCAGCTGGGAAAGACATGCTCTCACCTGAGATGCATGTTGCCTTCTTGCCTCGGGACATTGTTGCAGCTATAGTCCTGGTATTGTCTGTGCGTGCATAGAGGAGCCATGCATTGTTGTTATGCATCTATAAAACAGCTCTGTGAATGAAAACTCTGTTAAAATGTTTTGACTTGTGGCCAAAATAAGGCTACAGACACACCTGAAAACCATAAACTAAAACTAAATAAGTGCAAGCTGGAACTAGAGGCTGGAATAATAGTGTGGTTATTGAGCAGCACGTAGAGATGAAGAGAATTGATTTGAAACTTTGATTGTTGGTGAAATGAGGTGCTTTGTGGTTTTCAGATGCACAAGAACAATAGGTGATGTGTTTCTGTTCTGTATCAGCCTATGAAAATGCATCACTAAGTCTATGGATTGATTTTGGTACTTCTACCATGAATATTAATTAAGTAATTAATAAATTACTGCCCAAAACTGTGAACGCAATAACTCAAAAAGTCTTTTATTGAGCCATTAATCCTGCTGAACATAAACAAAATCGCATGAATTTTGGCACATTGATCCGGGCTATTGTATAGTTAATGTACATAGGCACATTACAGAGGTCAAATAAAGAATGTCTCTATAGCGCCCCCATGTTTATGACTCCTATGGGACCCTGGACACACTTACTTTGGCAGAGAGAAATGAAACTTGGTACAGTGATTCTCCACAGTGTACCCAACATAAAATATTATTATGACCCCACCCTACAACAAACAGGAAGTCGGCCATTTTTAATTGAAATTGGGGGGTCAGGTATATTTGACAGCCTCTAACTTTCACATACTTTGCCCGATTAGGCTCTGAAATACCTAATCACCCCCCGGCCCTGAACACATCTGACTAATATTATGGCAGTTATCTCTATAGTGCCCCCTATAGACTGAAAGAAGAATGCAGCTTTAGGGAATTTTCTAAATTTGGCAAAAACATTCTTCACAAAAATCCAGACAAATCAAAAAAGTGATTAAGGTGCCCGTTGGTGACAGTTGTAGCAGTCGTATGGGACAATCGTATGTGGCAGACGTATGGGGCAGACGTATGGGGCAGACGTATGGGGCAGACGTATGGGGCCGTTTCGCCGATATACACCTTGCTGTCGGGGACGACAGCACAGGCCTAGTTGTTGAGTGTAACATGGTAAGTGCAGTATATATGTCTGTGCAGCAGGCTGTTAGCTTTAGCTTCCATGCACCAATGTTTTGGGGGCATTTCCTTGGACTGAGCACTGAATGACTGGAGAAGACTCGAGTGACTCAGAAGTTGTTTTATAGCCTTTCTTTACATTCAAGGCTGCTTTATTGTTGAGTGTGCATGTGTTTCAGAAACCCAATGACAGTTGTATGGTTTCTAATTTAACACAAACATCTATTATGCCTTTAAACAGATATGAACTAAAATTAAATTTTGACATAACCTAAATTGAGTATAACTAGTACTGGTCATTTGCCAGAAGAACAAACCTTGTTGTAAGATGGCAGTATGTTTGTGTACCAGGGAATATAGCAAAGGACAGTAGTCTTGAACTTAAGCTCATCTGAAAGTGAAGAAAGTGCACGTTGTTCACCTGCATAGCTCAATAGAACTAGCTACTGTCACATTTAACATTTCAGTATTTATCAAGTTATTACAGATGTTGTTTGCAACAATTCAGAAATGAGTGTCTGTCAATATCACACTCAACAATAAAGCAGCCTTGAACATAATAAAGACTATTTCTGGGTCACTTGACATTATGAACCATTAGTGTAACTTGTAGCACCCAAAGAGATTACTTTATGTTTTCCCCTCTTCATACACTTTGAAAACAGCATTTCTTTTGCAGATATTTGCTTCTGTTTTCTTTATCAGCTATTGTACAACGAGTTAGCACCAGAGCTAATGTGTATAACAAAACACACAAAAGAAGTTCTTACTCCAGAATACTTCCTGATTTACGAGGCAGGCTAAACCAATATCAGATGTTTTTAGGCCCACAGAGTCCCAGATTTATGGTTTTATGGCCTAGTTAAAGAATGCACAGTTTAAAGAACCTCTGTAATACCTTTAACATGGGACTAAAATGGCGTCTGACTTTTGATGCAGCTGTTCCTCCAATCCACAAGTATTATTTAAGATGGCACCTACACTCTCTGTGATTGGTGCTATCTGCGCTTTGACCTCTGTAACATGAGTGATATGAGTTCTAAATGATCACACAGCCATGCTCTTACACAGCTCCCCACACCTGTGTCAGTTATTATCACAGCTCTCCTCCTGTAAGTGCTGCTCTCCACAGGTCACAGAGGGACACCATGGACAATTGACAATAGACGGCGCAGCTGTGGCCTGGTCCCATTAACACTGAATGGCTCTCATCGATGTGTGTGTTTTGTGTGTGTTCTCACCCTTGTGCATTGTGTATTCTCTGTTATAGGAGACCTGGGTTCAGATGATGAGTACCTGGAGATCCCGTCCATCAGCAGACAGAGAGCAGGCACATACGAGTGTTCGGCCATGAATGACATAGATACTGACGTGCAGACCGTTGACATCACAGTCAACTGTAAGTAACACTTATATCACAGCTTAATTTTTGCTCTTATAATTTCAATACTTATAAGAACATGATTTTTTTAGGTTCCATTTGCGATTACATGTGAATTTCAATGCTACTTAACCGATGGTACACCTATTATCTGTTTGAGTCATCTGAAACATTCATCAACTTTGCACCATGACTGAAAGTAATCAGTCAGTGAAAAAACATACTGATTTTAATTGACCTTTTGCCTTTCCGTCAAATCTGCTCAAGGCTAAACTACAATAAGCATTTAACACCATTTGTCTTTTTATGTGAAATAGAAAATCTGTGGATTTTTGCTCACCATAAAAATACTGTATTATTGTATTGTAAGACATCACATAAAATTTACACCGAGTGTGTATATTAAAATCATTGAAATCAAATTATCAACTACTTTTCACTAAATTTCAAAATATTATGATATTATTTAGGCTTATCATACTTCTACAACTCTTCTCAAAATCACCTAGTCTCCTAATTCCTCTATTCCCACACTGAGCCCTGTGCTAAACGACCATCACTGTTGGTCATGTCTGTGCGGATACAGAGGAGGAAATGGCCTGACCTGTGCTCTGATTGGCTGACCCTCTGTTGCCATGGCACCCTGATGACTTTGCTCTCTTGTGCCACGGCTCTTGTAGATGCCCCGACCGTGGCAGAGGGCAGAGACGTAGGAGTGACCCTGGGCCAAAGAGGAGTGCTGGAGTGTGAGGCCGACGCTGTGCCCGAGGCGGACTTCGAGTGGTATAAAGACGACAGGAGGTATGTACAAGGAAGTAGCAGTTGGTTTACATGCAGGTAGACAAATGGGGAAAATTCTATTGGATGTGAATAACTTTAGATCCATATTGCAAACGAATGTCTTACCTAGAGTATTGAACAAATGTAAACAGGTTGAGGCAAAGAGTAACAAATGTAAAGAAAAAAAACAATAGTGTGAAGTCTCCATGTCCTCCCCGTGTTGCCATAGGTTTTCTTGGAATACTCTGCTTCCAAAGACATGTAGGAAATAGAGATAGAAAATTCCCCTACTGAATGAATATGGGAGTGAGCACATCCTGTATTTATGTGTTGGTCCCATGTTTTGTGGAAAGGGAAAGCATTTAAGCCAGTCTGTTTTATAATTGATTTTAATAAATACATCAGTCATTTCAATGCAAATGATCCCAGTTGATTAGCACACGCTTATTTGGTCTATCATATATTTTTAGTCTAGAAATGTTTCTTGAGCACAACGCTATAGACACTGCAAATTGTAATGTAAATTCCAGAAAACTGGTGAGCTAAATTGAGCTGCAATATGAATTCTAACTAAGCTCTTCGTGTAAACATTCTGATTTTTATTTGTGTTTTTTTTTCTTCTCTTGATAGAATTTTCAATGGTTTCGATGGCCTGGAGATTGTGAGCTCTGGATCTCTGTCAAAGCTGACCTTCTTTAACGTGTCTGAGAGTGACTATGGCAACTACACCTGTGTGGCTATCAACAAACTGGGAAGCTCCACCACAAACTTCCTCCTCTATGGTGAGTACAACTGATCCACAACTGCACCTACTGTTCCACCGCACATACAGGAGAGAGATGGCAGTAAAACTATTCAACATATATTCTTAAACCATTACTGTTTTTTTCTTCATAAGTCTCTAACCATGCTGATGCTCTTGCTTCCATGTGGCACACTTGAATGAATTTCCAGCCCTCGCTTGAGGTGGAAGCAGATGGATAATTAATAGAACTGTAGTTATAATTACACTGCATTTGACTTTACTTTACCCAGATGAGCAGTTCTAGTTGAAATAGCTGTTCTCTGTGGATTCACTGAGCTGTAGTTTTCCTTTATATAAGCTATTGTTGCATTACTGTACCTACCTATACCATGCTGTGCGGTTATTGCTCTCCAGTAATCAGCAAATTAAACAACATGCATGTTTTACTGCGCTCAAATGTGTAAAATGAGTCACTACATTACAATATAAATCTTTACTTTGAAATGTACAAATTACAAAACTGTGGATGTCTACATTTCATTTACATTTGTGTGGTACATTTAAAAAAAAAAAAGCATAATTTTTGACTAATGAGAATATAATCATTAGGTGAGAAGTGTGAGCTCTTCATCTGTCTGTGACTGTTGCTCCTGTTTTCAATGTGTTGCTCTGTTCCATTTGTCCCTCTGCTGTAGTGGTAATTGAACCCACTAGCTCAACGCTATTGCAAGGTTAGTATTCTGCACAAGCATGCTCTTCAACTGGCGTGGATTGAAAAATTAACTGCATGCTGCCACATGACCAACATTGCCATTTTCACAAACTGTAAATGGAGCCAAGTGTGACTGGACACTTTCTGCTGTATCTGTCAGATCGCTGTCTTTTCAAAGACCAGCTGCTATGTTTATTTTTGTTTTTTAAAGGTGGGCGGTCCACATTTTGGATTTTTGTGAAAATGGTCAATGCTAACCATGTTTCATCTCTTTCCTCCCCAATCCTAACCACCCCTTTATGGCATGGCCTGAATTCATTTTGCATGCTCTTTTTCCATGTAAGTATAACCTTCCATTATCATCTCTGTTTGTGTGCATATTGTAGTGAGTGTAACATGTAACACACTGTTTGCTGATTGTTTTTGTGCTAATAGTAATTAATAATATAGGATGTCTTTGTTATAGTACTGTTAACAGTGGTTTAGCCTTATAAATACATATGTTTGTGTGACTTTGTGACTGTCAGAGACAAACTCTAGCATGGGCAAAACAGTAAGAATGGCTTTGATTTAACTATGAGTCTCCATCATTATTCTAATTAGTCTTATGCAGGATTAGGGATTATCCACTGTGGAGTAATTGGATAGATGCCCCAAAGGAAACTGAGGTGAACTCACTGAGATCCAAGAAAAATTAGTAGCTATTGTATGCCAGGCTTCAAAGTGAAACTCTGTCCTCAATCTTCATACAGTGAACACATCAAAAAAAAAAATACACTGGACTTTCCACAAAGAAAATTGTGGTTTGTTGCATCAGAAAACTAATCCAAACCAGTACCAATAAAGAAGTAAATTAATGCTGAATGACAAACTAAGTCAAGGACACTTAGAAATAAGAGACAATGTGGGATTATAGCGGGCATAACAAAATGCATTCTGTCACTTTTATCACTCAAAATTGACTTTACTTTCCATTAGAAAACTATTTAATATAAAGATAAATAAAACCTGGGTTTCTGTAGAGCCTAAAACAATGTACCAATAATAGTAATACAAGTGCAAGTATCTGCAAAATAAATACTATGAAGAGGAGGAGAAGGGAATAAAAAATAAAGATGTTCTTGATGGATTTTTCATTCAATGCTAACGGCGCTAATCGGGTCGGGCTGCTTTATTAAGTGTCATTGAAGCTAGTCTTCAAAATTGTCATATCCATTAGCCACTGTATAAATACAATACAGTAAAATGATTACCGTATTTTCCGCACTATAGGGTGCACTGGATTATAAGGCGCACTGTCAATGAATGGTCTATTTTCAAACTTTTTTCTTATATATATATATATATATATATATATATATATATATATATAAACAGTCAGACAAGTAAGTCAGTCAAACTTTGTTTAAACGCGTTCACAATAACTCAAACATTGTTCAAACATTAAGTGGCGTATTCACAATAACTTTCAACCTCGTTCATTTGTAGCACGTAAAAAAACACAGTCTGATACCGCTAAATCAAACATTAGCGTATACCAAAACATTTTGACGGAGCGCCTTGAGCGCCGTGTGACACAAAATCGCTTGGAGGTCAGTAAGCACAACCAGAATAAATTTTTTGAAAAAAGTAAAGGTTTTTCAGTGCGCCTTATAGTGTGGAAAATACGGTAATAAAGTCTTATGTTTTTCTGCAACATTATATTGAACCTTAGAATATGAACTGTTTTCTGTTTGATTAAACCTAATATCCTCCCTTACAGTAAACAAACTAATTATCATCCCATACACAGTATATGTACTTGTTGACAGTTGCTGCATGGATACAGATTCAGAGCTGTTCAAAGTAATCACAAAGTCACACATGCTGCTGTGTACTGAGTAGGCTTGTGTACTAGCGTGACAATAGTACATTAAACACTAATCTTTTTTGTTTTCTTCTCCAGGTCCGAGAGCAGTCCAGGACGGCAGCGGCGGGGCCATGGGCGTGCACTCACACAGCTGCCTGTTCTTCATAGCACTGCTGCCCCTCCTGCTGCGCTTTTAAACAGGATCCCGAGTGTGTGTGTGTGTGTGTGTGAGTGAATGAATCTGTATGTATGAAGAGTGTGAGGGAGTGTGTGTTCTTTTGTTCTTCTCCAACTGGAACCACAAACTGATGCACAGAGTGCATGAAGTACCTACTACACAATGATGTTGACCCACTAATTAAGTATGTAACTAAAGTTTCTCAAGTTTTATTTTACTTTTCAAAGATGTAACAAATGGGTGACATTTAAATTGATTCTGTTGAATATTTTTCTCTAAATTATATTATTCTGGTTTGTTTCTTTGTACGTATGTCTCGGACAAAAGAAATTTTTTAAATGTACTGTCTGTTGTTCAGATAGATTTGTCTTACTTTTTAACAGTGTTGCATATTCATCTCAACACCGGGAAATAGGACATTTATTGAGAGGTGAATGTTAAATACCTCAAAGTCACACAGACGTGAGGCAGAGGGAGTTTAGCTTACCCTGAGGCTCATATTTTAATGTATAATAATTATTATTCAGTCTGGCTCTTGCAGCACAACTGATTCTGACCTTCATGTATTTTTGTTCTGAGCTCTAAAGTGACATATTGCAGTTTGTGTTTTGCTAATCTTATTTTTTTTTCAGATTTTGTTTAGTTTTAAAATATTTCATTTGAAGAAGGGACATGAAGTTGTAATTATTTAGAACGTATATCCTAGTTTTTGTGTCTTGTTTTTTTTTTGTCTTTTTGTTTTCTCCCTTCCAGTTGTATGCAGAAATGGTGTCAACAATGCTTCTGTTCTAATTAAGTAGTTAAAAAGCGAGGAAACCGCGGAGCTGATTCCACTTGTATGAGTCAAACTCTGACTTAATTAATGCAAATTTATTAATGCATTTGCTACTTCTTTCTCACACAATACACCACACAAGTACCAGATAATGTTCATATTAAACTCAGTTTAAGACCCACTTGGTAACATGACACATTTTCTGCATGAATTTAGGCACCAACAGCCCAAAGACTGAAGTGGTTTATCCAGCACCAAACCTCTTCTTTTCTTTTCCTCCCACCACACTTTTCATAGCATTGTCTCTTTTGTAAAAAGCATACCAAGGATGTAAACAAGTACTTGGTAGGTGCAATTCTAAAAGCAAAAACTAGTATTCTAAATCCTATTTATATCCGTGTTAAATTGCCACCTCAATATGACAATTCCAGCACACCGTAACATATGCTGGTTTACTGTACATGAGAAACTGCAATAACCTGGATTGATTAGTGGTGCAAGTCTAAAGGCTACAACTGCTCTTATGGGTAATATGGGAGATATGTCTGCATTTATCAGAAGAGACAGGATATATGAGAAAACAATAATATCCATAGAAATATCAGTGTTTTATTATAGGTGTGTACACTCAATGACAGGTGGGTCTGGCAGCAGACAAGCACCTCAACTGTATTTCAAAGGTGCAGTGAAAATGGAAGCCAGTCATTTATGTTTTGCACTGATTGCTCTGAACCGAAGGCACCCAAAAATGTATGAAACACATCATGTATGAATCAGTCAACTATGGGTTTGGACTAGAGCCGCACTGAACTGCATAGATTGGCATCTGGGTGTAGAATGTATTTTATGGATAGTGTTTTCCATAGAGAGTGATATAATTCACATTGGAAAGTTGTCAAAACAAGTTTATGGTCACATATTACATTTGGAATTAGGTCGAATCATGCTAATGGCCAACAAACTCAAGCTACACTTTAAAGCATTGGAGCATATTGTAAAATGTCCTGGATGGGAAGGATCCTAATAATAGTCTATTTGCACTAGCATTCTTATGTGAAAATAGTCAGTTTAGTCAGTATAAAAAGTTTCACATAGTCTTAGCTTTGACCATTATTCTTATTAAAAGCATGGTGCATTCATTCACCTTATTACACTTATTCCTGTTAGAGGTTGCACGGGTCAGTAGTCCATTTCAGCAACTATGGGCTTTCAGTGGGGTACACTCAGGTCCCCATCATGGGCACCCTCTTCTCTCCAAACTGCCCTAATTTTGTGCATAAAAGCCCCATTGCTCCTTGATGTGCACAAAGAGCCAATATGTAAACGCCAGGGGCAGGAGACAGATCAGGCCATTATTGAAATTGATCAGGGTAATCAGCAGCAGAATCTGACAGACTAATCACTGTTTGTTTTCCCTCATACAAGAGCCAAGCACAGTTACACTCACTGTAGTATGATTCATCTGCACCACTGGGATGCCTGGAAATGACACCATAATTATTCCATCCAGCCTGAAAGATGGCACCGTTGATCACACATCTAGGGATGGTGCCACAAGATTAGTAGACATAACCTGCGGTCAGATTGTTCCCCAAAGAAAGCTGGGTGTCCATAAAACTGGCTGTTATGAAAATTAAAATGCATGTATGAAATAAATGGGATTGTAAAGACCTGCATGTGGTAGGTGAACTGTTGTGACTTAATGGCTGTCTGTCAGTGTCAGCCCTGTGGGTAACTGGCTATTTCCAGTCTGAACCCCATCTGAGCCCAGAGATGTTGGGAAGGGCTCTATTTTTTATTTTTTTTATTTAACCTTTATTTAACCAGGAAAGTCCCATTTAGATCGCAATCTCTTTTTCAAGGGAGTTCTGGCAACCCACAAATGGAAAAATAAATTTTTGGACATTGCCACTAACTGCATGGAGACCAAAGTGAATATTTTATGAAGCAACGTTTACCCCTAAGAGTCACCCATACACCTAATAATCAAATAGTTTAATATATTTAATATATTTAAAAGACCACACATTCAATATTAGGTTGGAGGAGAGTCCCTGCCTCAAGTGGAGGAGTTCAAGTATCTTGGGCTCTTGTTCACGATTGAGGGAAGGATGGAGCGTGAGATTGACAGGCGGATCGGTGCAGCCTCTGCAGTGATGCAGTCATTGTACCGGTCTGTCGTGGTGAAGAAGGAGCTGAGCCGAAAGGCGGTTAATCTACGTTCCGACTCTCACCTATGGTCACGAGCTCTGGGTCATGACCGAAATGAGTTTTCTCCGACGGGTGGCTGGGCGCTCCCTTAGAGATAGGGTGAGGAGCTCGGTCACTCAGAAGGAGCTCGAAGTAGAGCCGCTGCTCCTCCACATCGAGAGGAGTCAGCTGAAGTGGCTCGGGCATCTGTTTCGGATGCCCCCTGGACGCCTCCCCCGGGAGGTGTTTCAGGCAGGTCCCACCGGAAGGAGGCCCGGGGAAGACCCTGGACACACTGGAGGGACTATGTCTCTCAGGAAGTGTCTGGGGAGAGGGAAGTCTGTGCATCCCTGCTTAGACTGCTGCCTCCGCGACCCCGCCTTAGATAAGCAGAAGAAGATGGATAGATGGACATTCAATATTAATGGAACAGAAATGCAAACAAACCAAAGAATGTACATTTAGGTATCGTATGCAATAGGTTAGGATCTTCTAATGTACTTTCTAGTCTAGTCTTAACAAAAGCCCTTTAAACAAAAAAAATCACATTTTTTGTACATTGCCTTCCATCTAATAATCCATCTAATATTAGAAATGCCATATGGTCACTATGGCAGCAATTCAGACTGGAGTCTGCACGGCTCAGACTTCAAACCGCACTCTTTTAATATGCACACTGTAGTTGCTTCATTAAAAAGAACCCTGCCAATGCCCCATTATCAAACGGCAATATCATTTAATAACCACCGTGAAATGCAAGGTCACCGAAACATTGTGGATTGTAGATGCAACATAAAAACAGCCAAAGAGCATCCTAGTTTAGTTTTGTAGTGTTTAGAGGAGATGGAAAACAGCCAGCGCCTGTCAGAGCACTGCTGTGTGCGCTACCTAGATCATGTTTGTTTTTTTATTTAGGACCTGGCCTTGAGCTGCGTGTGGCTAAAAGAAAAGTAACATCTCAATTTCCCTCCCCTCGTGACCCTGCCTCTCTCAAACATGTTCAAAAAGAGACCCCATGCGGTTAAAATCGTGCACATCTGAGACTTTGTTTAGATTGTTTTCTGACCTCAGGCCTTTTCTATTACTTAGCACCAGTGTTCTGTGTACATTATGTGCACTGGTAGCCTCAAGGTTAGACAGGCTGGGTGCTTAAATAAACACAATCACATTTCATTTAGCCGGATAGTGCCGTGGTCGGCGTTGCACAGCGGAGCTATTTGTAGCGTTCTGGCCCATTTGTTAGAGAAAGCACTAATAAGCTCTCAGCTGGTTGTCATATTGTCCTGTTGTTAGCTGAGCCAATATCCGGCATTTGAGGATCCAAGTGAGATGATTATGGATATATGCTAAAAAAATAAATCCACTTGCACCTGTTTTTAAGTAATTAAACAATGTTTTTGCCCACACAGAACACTTCCAGACACATAATACATGCATCAAGGTCATTCAGTCTCTACGCAGCAGCACCTATGTAAGAGGGAAATATAAGTGGGTCTAGTAAATCATAATATTTCATCTGTGCTTTTCTCAACTTTTTACACAACCTCACAACACATAGCATCATTTTATAACAGTAATCTAAAGCAGTCTAGCCACAGTAATTTTGATAGTTAACTGGGCTGACTTTTTGTTCTTACATATGAAAAAGAAATTCTATTCCATCAATTTTGCAGGTCGGGCTTTCTTAGACAACATCAGATCTCCAGTGTTAGATTCTGAGATACTTTGAGATGCCTAAAATCCAATTCTGTGACATCTGTCATTAACTATCAGTTGTCCAGAATATAATTTGCCACAGCTCCTAGTGACCGATTAGTTTTACAAAAATGAAAGATATATTTTCCATCTTAAATAAATCTGACAGTCCCACTAAAACAGCCAGCGGTCCATCGCTGTCTCCCTACACAGCTTGAGAACCACTGTACTAGACTATTACTACACTAACTTTGTGAATTTCAGATACAAGCGTCATCTCTGTAGCTGCCTTATTAGACCGAATGCAAATGTTTCAAACTCCCACCATGCATGACTTTTAAAAAAGGATCTGCAATTCCTATTCAAACCCAACTTAATGACAAACCCTCATAACACACGCAGGGAGATTTTGAAAATATGCAAGTACAATATTTCTGATCCAAACTCAAAAGTAGAGTTGGAACTCCACTCAACACTCGTAACTTTCCCTGTTGCCGTCTGTGTTCAGTCGAGCAGCTCTGAATCAAAGCCCATGAAGGCTTATTTTGGCACTGCAGATGCATTTTTATATCGATACCACCAATTCCATAGCCGTTGGACTGATCCTTGTTCCAAGCAAAAATAATTGGGTGGCAAAAAAACTATTGTTCTTTCTTTTCAGTCTTTATAAGTGCAAAGGCAAGAGAGCAGTTGTTGAACTGAATCAGATTCTTCAAAATGAAATGACTGAGCTTGTATTGCACCTACCTGATAGTACCATTAATTTTAGATGTTTTGTGACATTTGTGTGAATTGCAATGGAGTCTGGAAGAGGTCATTTCTCAAATGTGAACTTTGGTTAGACATGAAATCGCAGACCTTCATCGCAGCTGCCAGGGAGGTATCATCACAGACACTGGGAGCGTGCTCATGTTCCGACAGAATTTATTTTGGAGCTTTGACATAAATTCTGCCCTTTTGCTTGGCTGACAGTTCACAAAACTCTCTTCAGACCGCTTTGGTGGTGGAGGTGGAGGACAACACACTAATGACTCCTGCATTGTAAAGGATTGTTGGTTCATGTATGTATTTTCTTGATGCAGTGTGCTCATATTTAAGACTGACAATAATAAAATGTTGTATCTTAACTATGGTTGTATTGTCTGCTTATTATTATTCCACTTTTTAGTATGATTGTATTGATGACTGATGTTGACTCTTTTGGGAGAATCAACTTTTAAAATGTGGCATTCTCTGTGTTCATGATCATTCTTTTTCAAAAGATTTCAAAACGGTTGTCCAAAGCTGTTCTTTGATGCGATTGTGCTAGATATTCTATACAACTCCGTGAAACTCTTATTTTCATTCATATAGATGCTGGAAGGATGATTTTTTTCTGTCTTTTTTTCATTTTAATAAATGATGAAAATATGTTGCTGCTCATCTTAGCCTGGCATATCCCCACACCCTTGCTAAAATCAGATCATTAGTAGGGAAGGAAGACTTAAACTAGGCCTTTATCAGACTGAATGTATTAATGCACCATACATGGCCCCTGATTTCAGAACCAGTATTGATGGTAAAATGATGTGGAGTATAATGTATCTTCACTTGACTCCAGTCAAAGTGCAGTGCAGCCCATCGTGGCCTCTTTCGAGAAACAAGACAAACCTATTGATTTTGTGATTCCTCACAGCCCTGACCTTGGACCGCTCGTATTGTGGTTTGTTCAGTTCATTTCTAACCACCGCTAACAGCTCTTCTCCCAATGACACCCGAGCGCCTCCAGCCTCAACACGTCACAGTTTAATGGTGGGGTCTATCAATTATGGAGAGACACAGCGGGAGATCTAGCAGAACTGTATCTCTTCCTACTCTGACAATCTTAATTGCAACACTGAGTAAAAGCGAATAACTTTCTATGCTCTATTCATGTCTTGCATATGCATATAAAAAGACTGAGCTCTGATTCTTATGGATTTCAAAATGTATCCTGTGGTATATAACCTCTCCTTTATGATACAGTATGTGATACCCATTATGTTTATTGTTACCAAATAATTTATTGAAGAATGTATTTTTTGCATATTTCTATTGGACTCTACATTAAATTTGTTGGCATTAACGTTTATTGTATTAATCTGGTGTTTGAGAAGCTGAGGATCTGTCAAAGAAAAGAACATGCCACATTCTCATTCTTTTTTGGACTTCTGTAATACTCAACTGCAGTGTGTTGCCTCAAATCAAGCATACCATGCCAAAATGAAATATGAAAAATATTATGTTGTGGGCCAGGCCAAATTTTACTGCACAGGACTAGACAGGAAATCCTGTCAACATGACACAAATTGGCAAAGTATTTCCAATAAACATGGCACTCAATATAATGTCATTTGTATGAGCAGGTTCAGGTTGAGGCATTGTACTATTAAAAAAATAATAATAACTATGTTTTATAATAGCCATTGTTGTGTGTCTCGTTGTTTTTGTTGTTGATCGCAGTTCATATAAACATAAGACATATTGTATTCTATAGCTCGAATACACTATGGCTGTTTGGTTGGAAATATGTAAGCCAAATTGGATGGTGAAACACAGCTAGTATGCACTATTATACTCAAATGATACTTAAATGTAAACTATTTAGAATATGCTGTGAGCTTTTCTACAGTATAAAGACCAGACGAGGAGTTGAACATTAACATGGAAAGTTGGAGCTGTGGTCAGACCTGAGTCCCTCCAGGCTTAGTGCACTGGGTGATGCAACAAGGCAGCTCTAGTGAGTATATACACTTTCAATTCTGTTTACTTTGCCCTTTCAAACTGTACAGGACACCACCCTCTGTCCTTATAGTCCCCATCATAGAAAAAGAGGCATGGAAATAATGGTCAGATCCATTTTGTAAAAAAAAAAGAAATCAATGAAATGTAATGAATGCATAATAATGTCAGCAAGAGTTCAAAATAGAAGCACCCACTGGAGTCTATGTATGGTCATCAGTCATTGGACCACAATATTGTAGGTATTCACTCTTTAAGGGGATTTGGGGATATATATTCCTCCAGTGCAAAACAAAATCTAAAAAACAAGTGCCTTATGAATACACCCTAGACAACGACCAATTGTTGCAAGGCAGAAACACACTGAGCGACAACCATTCACTCTCAAATTGAAAGGCAATTTTACGCTCATGTCATTGGATGGTAGAGGGAAGGTGAACCCACAATAGCACAGGGAGGACATACAGACTCCTGGGGCCAGCCAACGTAATCCATGAATAAAACATAATTGTAATTTTCGACTTAATTAATATATTTTAGAACCTTTATTAGTTAAGTAGAGAACTCCATATGAGCTTGCTGGTACATATTTCATACATTATCATTCTTGCCCATGTATCCAGGCACCAATAAGGGCAAAGCTCCATATAACAACAGATTGTGAGCTTTTGGCAATATCCATGCTGGGATTTAGTAGGATTTGCTGTGTGTCCACATGTGGAGTCATAGGTCAGGTGGTATTGTGCTGTTGAGGATGAGTACAGCCAGAGGCCTCTCACACCAACAGCCCATCTCATGCACTGCAGAAACTTCAACACTATTTCATACAATATTGTGTTAGGATGTGTGATCGCCTTTTCCAATCCAACTGAGGCCAAGCATGTGTCTTCTGGGAAATAATAAAAGAGGAAAGCAAAGAAATCGATATCTACTAACGTTGTGCTCTATCGGACACTCGTGACTTTAGCCACAGAGATTGAGTTTGAAATGTTTATGCTTTATATTTGTTATTGATAGCCCAGTCAATTCCCCGTATGATATGTGTTTTATTACTTTTATTGAGGCCTATCGGTCACAGGTGATGAAGAATTGACCCGATTGATTTGCCGCTGTGCACTTCGTGGTGGACCCAACAGAAGCCTCTGACCGGTGGTTGGGGTACTGTGTCGAAATGATGACTGAGTATAAATCTATGGGCTTTGCTTTGATGACATTTTACAATATTAGCTAGTACCTATTCATTGATTATCAGTACATATCAATAACAAGTGGACACTGTCTGCTTTTCAGATGTCTAATGTCATCAGTGCTTTTATTTTTAGTCATTCCACTCCCATATGGCCTGGGAGAAGCTTAAAGCAGCTGCATTGGATTAGTAATTGGCAAGACAATGAGTGGCGCTCATTTTGCTATATACTTATAATGGCTGTCAATTTGGAAACCCAGATGCTAAAATTTACTATGCCAGTATGCTAAAAGAAGTGTCTGCTGAGGAGGAAATTGAGCATCTAATTGCTATGACCACTGCCCTCAAATATTAGCTCTGCATAAACTCCTACATACATCCATACATATCCAAACACAATATAATTCAACAACAAATTCAGTGTGCATGTTGTGCTACCAGCAACACCACAGCAAAATGTCTACCATAAGTCATTCCAAAAAGTAAGGCAGCTGGCATATGCACCTGCCACAAGAAATGCCACCACATTATGCCTTCTGCCACACAACAGGGCACACATTTGTGGCACTCGTTGCTCAGTGTTTTGGATTTAACCAATCTCCTTATTGTAGCTGTCTCTGGGATATAGTGTATCGCATATTATACAGTATTATCTGATCTTTAACATTTGACTGCACTTACAACACTCTTTTGTGAGGATGAAACCACAGCCCAACACAAAGTAGCTTGGGCTGCAGGTTCTAGAATGTCATCATGGCATACCCTCAGATGGGGGCAGGGGCCAGAATTCTATATTAACTGTATGGGATTTATAAGAACTAGCCCTCCCTGATCCTTTTTATTAGTGACCAGGTCCATTACTGCCCTATATCTATCCAACCACGCACTACACTGCAGATTAACAACTGTCATTTTTGACATTCCCATTAAAATGTATAGGGCTACATCATGTTGTGATTGCACCTGCAACCCAGCAATAGTATGTTATGTAAAGTAAAACACAACGTAAAACACTTTTTTTACTGAAGAATATATACTTTACATATGCCATTATCCACTGAGACCACAAACAGCAGTTCTCTCAGTGGATTACAGTTGTTTCCATAGCAGCGCTCCCTACATTACATTACATTACATATGTGCCTCAGCGATAAAGCCTGTGTTGGTATACGTGGTATACAGCTGTCCTTTGTAGTATGTAAATGAGCCCACAGTCATTAGCAGTAATAAGTGGGCTGTGTGTTTGGCAGCACATCCACATCCTGTGTACATACTAATTGTCACACTGTGAGTATCTGTGTTTGCTAGCGGCTGCATGACAGGCACTAAAACTCTGTTGAAAAACCCCGGCTGTCTAGCTCAATGTATTCCATTTCAAGCTAATTAATGTCAAAACCAGGTAAAAAACAATTAGGGGGATCTGTCTTCGGAAGTTGTTGATTCACTTTCGGCGGCTCTCCTCCAATGCTAATGGCAGGTAAACAGCTTTTGATTTGCCTGATTGTCTCGCTGGGTCGACACTGTAGCTCTGAATTATGCTTATCATAACTAAAGAGTACCACATCTGCTGCCTATTCTGTCCAAATCCACGTTAAGATGAGACAATCTCCCAATTATAGATATGATGTGACAAGACACGTCTTGTTCAAAAAGAATAAGGAAAAATAAACTCTCTACAGCAGTTACGTAATCGGAAAAAAGTAGTGTCTGTAGACGATCCTTCTCACACAATAGTCAGTCATATATCATATTGAAGGCGCCATTGCCCTCCTTTTTGTGGGTTTAATTAAGCAAGATAAGGTGGAACAAGTTATCTTTTGGGGTATCTTAAGGGCATGCTTTAGTCTTTGTGCTTTCATTGTAAAACCTTGATATTGCTAGCTTGGAAAATGAACAGTCGGTGGTTAATTCAGAAGGATACATTGATTGAATAAACGACATCTTTGAGTGAGATGATGACTAAGTCAGTCTTGAGTAAGTGCAACTTCTAATGAGGTGGCATGATTGCAAAGAGGTGAGCAGTGATTCTACTTGAAAACGACACATTCACCTATTAACATTTATATATATTTATATTTCATACTGTACCATATTGCATATTTAAACCCACATGCATTCTCTCATTCCACTGTAGATGAATCATTGTGTGGCTAAAAGGAAAGTGAGCAAATGTAATTCATGTAAGCATACTTAATGATACATACATACTTATATAACCATGTCTATACCCTATGGTGTACACCCACATTGGATATAGGCAGTGCTCATGCAGCTTACTGTGGTGTTTGATTTTGAAAAATTGTCAAACATAGTTACTGTAACAGAGCGCACAAACACCCACGAAGTATACAAGCCTGTATAAACCTAATGTCATACTGTATATTACTGTATAGAAAAATGGGATAATGAAGAAAAACTATTCTGATGGTGCAGTTTGCCAAAATGTAATTATCCAATAAATTAACAAAACCTGATAAACCCGTATGGCCAGTGTGACCAATGAGATTTATGTATATTCAAAATTGACATGTGACAGGTTCCACACCACTGATAAAGGAAAAACTATTGCTGAAAAGAGGAGTAACTTCAAGCATCTTTGTTTTTTTTTGTTATCATTATTAACTGAGTAGAACTTTACTTTCCAGCTCGGTAATAGCATAACAATGGAGTAATAAACGGGTAATAATGTAGTAATTATGGTTCATTTTCCTGTCGTTTCTTTTTTATTAGCAACCCTAACCCCTTATCCTATCCCATAATTACTAGGTTATTCTATATTGTAATATTATTTTGCTACCATGCTAAATACATTGCATGAAATTACAAGGTTAAATATAGCTGTCAGCGGCGAATATGGCCCTTGCCACCCCTTGCGACCATGTAGGGCATGCGGCCACAGACTAAGTTATTGATTCAAAGGGTATTTATATTTTGGCCTCCATAGTCTGAAATTAATATTTTAGACCGGGCTACATGTGTCAAATTGCATCTGTAAATGTTACAAAGGTTTTAATGTTTTTCAAAATGGCCACCTCATTACGAACTTGTCACGACTGCACCAAAAGTCTTTTATATACCCCTTAAATAACTTTTGATAACAGCCATGTCCAGATGATGATAAAATGGTAGGACTAGTTGTACAAAGGCAAAATTTTAGAAGTCACAATATTAAACCAAAATGGCTGACTTCCTGTTAGAGTTAGGGCGTGAACCCTTTCAACTTTTTTGGTCAGAGAGGAGTGATAACTGTGTTTCATTGGCCTGTGAAAATGTATTTGTTTTTACTTTTTTGCAACTTTGAGGCATGGCTATGCTAATACGATAAAAAATAGGGCATGGTCACAATTGACTTTTTTGTTGGTTAACATCTAAAGAGTACGTGTACCAAAATTATCTGCCAGAAAGTACTTTTTATAGATGTCATTATAAGTTTCTAGAGCTCTGTTTTGATATATTTTAGTTTTATTTTGATATAGTTGTGCTCAGGTCATAAAGGTGAACAAATACCTCCAGGGGTGCTTTTCAGTCCGAACGAGTATACGAGCGCTAAAACAGTTAGAAAAAAAAAAACAATTTAGGTCAAAATGGTGGCCCCGCCCAATAACTTTTAAGGGAGCTTTTAATAACGTTCGATCCCTGAGATGTCCCAATGATATTCAGTAAGTTTGGAGTCTGTCTGATAAAAGCTCTAGGAGGACATTGTTAAAATGCGTAGTAAAAATACAATTTTTGATCCAAAATGGCCGCCTTCTGATTGGCGTTTGGGCGTGACATGAGAACATAAGTTTCATTTGGCTGTGACAAACTATATTTTTTTTACTTCCCACTGACAATTTTGGGGCGTGGTTATTCTAATACGGTTCAATATAGGGCGTGGCCGTCTTCATATTATTGTTCCCCATTGTAAAGAGGGTGTGTGCACCAAATGACACATCCCTATCACAATCCAAAGAATTGTTGTGGAATATAATATTTTTTACCCTTTTAGGGGGCGCTAAAGAGACATTTTTAATTATAGCAGTTTTGTTGCCACATCATTGTGTTCATGTCAACAATGCGCACAAACGCTCCATTAGGTCAATCCAAATCCGGCAACATCTGTAAAAGTTACAGAAGTTTTTTATGTTTTTCAAAATGGCCACTTTGTTAAGAGCTCGTCACGACCACACCCAACGATCTACGACAAAGCTTTTGAAAACTTTTTTATCTCAGCGATGTCCAGATGAGACTGACCGAGTTTGGAGCCTGTCGGATGAAAACTCTAGGACTAGTTTGTTAAAGTACGAGGGCTACATTTTTGAACCAAAATGGCCAACTTCCTGTTGGGTTTAGGGCGGGGCCATAATGGAATTTTATGCTTGTCCCTACGCGCTCCCCCTATGATCCTACCGCGTTTCATTTACGTACAATCAAAAAAAACGTTTGGTTGGCTCCCATAGGCGTAATGTTATTTCAGTTTCCAGGGGCCGCCAAGTATTTTTTCTCGGGACTTCAATTTCATAATTTTTTCTCTGACCTTGAATGTTGAGTGAAATAAAAATTTGTTTTCGTTAACGTTCACTGAGTCAAATTTGCGATTAATGATTTGCCACTAACGAATTAGAACTAGGCCTGTGCTGTCGTCCCCGACAGCAAGGTGTATATCGGCGAAAACGGCCCCGTACGTCTGCCCCGTACGTCTGCCCCGTACGTCTGCCCATACGTGCTACAACTGTTA
>JAVQKC010005225.1:0-11837 GCA_036025475.1 Philypnodon macrostomus
ATATATATAGACAGGATACTGACTGCAGTTCCTCTACTGGCCACGTGAGGCAGAACACTAATTATTTAAATATTTTACATATAGGACCTTTAGCAAATCATGTAGCCTCTTTTGATACCATCGTTAGTTGTGCAGTTAATCTTAATAGAGACGTCACAAGTTTTATGTCTGTGATTTGAACATAGCCATGTGCCAAACAGGTTTCATTGTTTGTTTTGCAATGGGGATATAGAATAGTAGTATGGGCAAATATTTGCACCAGCTGTTCTGTGATATGTACGGACCACGTCAACACAGATAATCTCAGTGACAAATTAGAAGATTTAAATTCTCATCCCTCTCGACAAAAGGTAAAGGCTGCTCTTTAGATGTAGGCTTAATTTAAAACCCAAAGCAAATATATATAGGGTCTGATAGATCCCAGATAATGCCCTTATATGTACAGTGAAAGAGCACAGATTGAGGGCAAGTCATGGATGTTTTTCCATCGTTCCCAAGGCACAAGTACACTCATAGAAGTAGCCAGGCTAAAGAAATAATGTTAATATTTTAACCAAAGACGGTAAATGGCAGATTTTCATCTGAGTTCTCCATAACCTGCATACCTCCAGTTAATGACCATTTGCACATTATTCTTTGGGATATGGGGCACAAGGAATACAATGAAAATATAATATACCAACATATAAACATTTTAAATCATACACTTTTTGAACAACATCAATAAAAGATTTTACTTGTCCTTAATGTGTTTATGGTATATAAGGTATATTGACCATTTATTACCTTCGTCAATGAGGCCATGTATACATACATTTTAAAATAATTAATAATTAATTTTGTTTTTTTATGAAGCTAGAAATGTTAACTTTTTTTCATTGTATGATGTGGCCATTTTTTTTTTAAATCTTTTTTGTTCTTATAGATTTTCCATTGAGCTCTAAAAAGCTCAAATGTATATGTATTTATTGATTTAAATGTGAATATGTCATGCCTGATCCAATTTTACAGCTTCAAAACAATATTTAAAGTGGAAATAGGATATTGATAATTGTATTTTTACATGTATACATATAAACTATGCTAGAGACATATGAATTAGGCATGCACCGATATGACAATTCTTGGCCGATACCGATATCTCAATTACCAATTTGGTAAGAAATATACATAACTGTTTTAAATGTATTCATTAATCCATAAAGATTATTCTGATTACGCTTTGTCATTTTGTCGGGAAGATGTCACAAATACATTTTATTTTATTCCATGTTTCTCAACTCACCACAAGACTTTCTGAGCAAATAATGAGCACAGATAAGTGACTAAACTAGGCAAATTTGACCTCAATTAAGAACGTAGCCTTTTGACTGACACTCCAAAGACCCACAATTTTGTGTCAGTCTCTAAATCTCTGGGGTTAGATGGTCCATAACATCATCCATCTCTAAAGGACCAATAAATAAATATCTAAATATCAACCAATATCGATGTTGAGCCGATATATATCTGTGCATCACTAGTATAAATTATATTTTCCTCTACTACCCCACTACAAAAAATGTGTGTAGTGATTCCTATGATACAATCAGGACTCCTCCTATCAGCCCTCAGATCGATGGCTGGGATGGGACTGAATCTATGAAATCCTCATATTACCAGATCATCAGCTCTGACAATCAATTCAGACCAAGATATCCCTGTAGCTGTCAGGATGAGCAAATCTGAGCTCAAAATTGTCTCCATAATCCTCAAGTGTGTCCTTAGACGCATCGATTAAATTATCACTCTTTGGAAAAACATGGCATCTCAGTAAAAAGGAATACAAACGGAAAATAAATGGAGAAACAGCGTATAATAAACAGAAAAGTGGTTTGAAGTTGATTTAGATGAAATTCAACTGTCACTGTTTTGACAGGGCTCCACTGTCTAAACAAATGAATGGTTTCATGGGTTGCCAGATACGCAGAGCACTTTCTTATCGACTCAGTGGCAAGTCCTAGTGTGTAAGTTCGTGGATGCAAGTAACCACAGGTAAAGTGTTGCCAGAACACTATGAACACATTTAGCATTTGTGACGGCTAGTGTGTGCTAGTATAATTTTTGAGGCAATTAGCACCTGACTAGTAACATGCTAGTAATAATATCCTGTTTTCAAACCTGTGTTCAGCCTTCTCCACTGCTTGGCCAATGCATATATTTTCTTATAACTCATATCAAGGCCGTTTAAGTGATCTGCTTTTGGAACACGTATTATGTTCAAGCATCAGCATCCCTAGAAACATTATATCATATTCCATGTTTGCTGTTGCGTCTGTCAACATCATAGGGACATAACAGCTTAACAAGGACAAGACCAGACCGATTAGACCAATCAATTAATCCGATTACATCACCTTTCATTTTAAGCAGTAAAAGTAAAAGTTACCACAGAATTGATGTTCTGGGCTTCTGTGACTAATGAGCCTTTTATGTTTGAGTATATTCTTTAGTCTATGCTTTTCCTATAGGCTACCACAATGATTCATATCATTACTTAGACCAGATAGTGTCTGCCTTTCAAAATGAAATTACTCATCTCGCTTACATATTTCATATAATTTACTCATACATTTACATGTATAACCATATGTAGCTCACTAATTTCAAACATTAGCTAAATCTTATTGGCTGATTCTACAGTGATTCCCCTATAGGCCAAATTCAGAGTCATCCAAGACTCATCTGCTTACTCACCCTTTTCTGTTCATCAGATAGATCCTTGGATAGCTGACTTGCAAAACTGTACTTTTATTATTAGCGCTAATATTCAAATCTATTTTCATGACAAACTCAAAATAAGCATCTTGTGGAGAAACAATGACTAAGCTAACTTCTAAGGGCTGCTGTCAGAAATGCTATGCGCTAAATGGCTATACTTTATTATGCTAAATGGAGTTAGGAGGCTGTCATTCTCGAGCCAGGCGACTTGATGGAGATGACACTTGGGTTTTTATTGTACTTCTAAGGGAGAAGTTTTGGCCCCTAAATCATCCATCACGGAAACTGTTTTAAAACTTTGGATATAGCTACCTGGCATCTTTAGAGATTTGATGTCTTTTAGGTGATTTAAGTGTGTCCCGGGGTGAGCTGGGAGCACAAAAAGGTCTAGATGCCAGTTAGAACTGATAATGTATCTGTAACCTAGAGGTTTTCAGCATGATTTCATGTTTGTATCTAATGGGGTTTCTTTGTAATCTTAATTAAAAGTTGAATTAGCTCGTGTTTCAGCTCCTTGATTGGCATTGTTTTTATGCCCCCCCCCCTCCCCACACACACACTCACTCAAACACTCACACACACTCACCCACACACTCACCCACACACACAAGCATTTTTGTTTTTTTGGTTTGAAAGCATATCGATGACATGTTCATCCATTATTGGTAGAAATAAAATTGGCTAGTTACCAATAGTTTGGGATAGAGGTAATGAGATAACTAACCTGAGGGCACACTAAGGCTCAATTTACTATATCTCTGTGTGTCCTTCCTAGATTTATATTTTCATTTTCCAGATTTCATTCCAATGGTCTAAAAACAACTATGTTAAGTGGCATGTGGAGTTGAAATATCCCCTAGTGATTACTGTTACAGGTAATAATTGTACAGCCTACAAGGATCAAACCCACATTCCGTTTCCTAGGAGACAAGTGCGGTAACTACTCAACCACCAACAAAACCAACAAAAAAGTGAACAACGCCCATAATTATTCAGTTTCTTCAGTAATTCAGTAAGTGTCAGCCCTGCATCTAGCTGTCCATTTTCCAGGGTGTACCCGCTATGGGCCCAAAGTAGCTGGGATGATACTCCAACCCCCAGAATCTCTACAAAAAAATAAGTGTCTCAATTCTGCTTTGAAAAACTGTACATGCACTGGCTGGCCTGTTGACACATGTAGATTAAATAAGATAACCAGTGCCTATGGTTATCCCTGTTTATGTGTCCAGAACCTGCAAAAGCACAAATATGACAATGCGATTTTGTGTGTCAGCCATTTTAATTAAAATCAGTGACATTTTCTCTGTGATCCAGACTCTCTCCATGACACCGCTCCATTATTTACTCCCTGTCATCTGTTGTAATAAATTATAACAAGACTGAGCTTTAGAGATGTTATTGACTGGTGTGTGTAACATGGACAACCCTATGTTGGCTATTCAAATAAAAGAAAATATGCTTTTTATTTGAGTGTATATATATTTGAGTGTGATAGCAAGCAATTTCACACCAAGCCAAAACAAGCAGTTATCAGTTGACATCTAATGTAAACAGGTATTTCGAAGATTGCCAAGTCAACAGACACTGTTTTGAAAATAAATATCCAAACTGAAAATCTTTAACTTCAACATTTCCTGTTAGTGTTTGGGCCAACAACATTTTTAAATCCTGTGGGTTAATGCCATGTTTTGTTAATTGTTTGCAATGATCTTGTTTATTGTTCTCAGCTAACCTTGTTGTGATATAGGGCTATATAAATATAATTGAATTTAATTTTACTGAATGTCTACTGGTGCAGCCAAAATAATAATAATAATAAAAAAAAATAGACAAAAGACAAGCAAACTCGGTGACAATTCTTATTGAATGTGCTAGTTTTTGTTTCATGTAGATAGGCCCAGTAATGGAAATATGAACCTTAAACCACATCAGAAATATGCATATTGTAGATTTTATTCCCTCCAACTCTGTCCCTGACTTAGAATACATTTCAAGTTTCATGACTATTGTAAACAGGTATTTTAACCATGATGGCTTTCTGAATGCATCTTAGGTATGTGTCAATGTCTTATCGCTAAATTTGAATTGAAGCAAAATTCATTCACTATCATGTTTTTTCTCTGCACAAAAGCTCATCTCAAGGGCTTGAAGCATTTCCAAACAATCTGGCTTTTATAATATATAAAGTTGACGCATCATTTTGCTCTGTGTCTGTGTGTGTAAGAGAGAGAGGGAGGGAGCGAGAGAGTGTGCTTGTGTGAATCCTGGCACAGCCCTTCAGTGTTAGCACAGCTGTCCAATCCAAAGAGACACAGGAGGCGGACACAGGTGTCATCACCAAGGCAAACCACATCCATAATTATCTCACTCTGTTTACTCCATTGGCACAGAGCAGTAGAACTGTCCGCTTGTCTATCCCCATTCCTCTTTCTGACGTATTTTTGTGCCATAAATGCAGCACGTCACTCTCTTTAAGGTAGAATAAACGGTGATCTGAAAGGGGAAGTGTTTTGCAGAGAAGACATGGACAATAGTGTCAAGAGCTTGAAAAGAAATGGGGGGGGGGGGCAGTTTTAAATAACTAGAATCACAAACTCATTTACACCTCCATACTTTCTCTGCAGGGTCAAAAGAATCACTACTGAACATGGGCTCATTTTGTCAGAACTGGAAATGACTTTGCCCACCAGGACATTCCAGAATTGATGGATACTAAGCCCAGAGTTGGCCCAATGGTTGGCTACATTAAATGATCAGATTTGACTGGATTGGAAAAGGGTACTGGATAAGGGTCAAAAACAATTGTATTCAGTTTTCTTTATGTTTAGTCAACAATCTTAGTCCACATGAATAGAATAGTTGACTGTTATATTACATTTATTTGAGGTAAGGACCACCAGAACCCCAGATTACATATTATTACACTAAAATATTCAGACGGACCAGTAATACATTATTATTTTGACCTCCTGAGGAAAAAGGTCTGGGCGCCTCTGGTCTAGATTGAAGCAGGAAATTGTTTCTGCATGAACATCTACTCTTTATTGCCTTGAAAGCTAATCCAATTTTTTGTCATTTGTCAGTGAAACTACCTACCGTAACAACTAAACATGTAGCAGAAAATACTGTGTGAGCAAAATCTTGTCAAAATAGTCCTATTTGAAGGGAAATGAATATGACCTATTACCTTGTACGTGTCTTCTGTAGCTACAACTATTTCACAAACAATACTGATGACTTGGTAACCAATATTATGATAGCCTGAACACCACAACAAAACAATGTAGACACAGACATCTTCTAAGTGAGAACACACGTGTAGCTTATGAAATAAAGCTATAGCAATGACATAAATACCTTGGAGGGAAAATGATGGGTTCTCCCTTGAGGTGTAGAGGTCCTCTCCGTGTGGTATAATTATTACTTAAGGGCTATTAGTGTCCCTCCACAGTCATCGCACCAACGGCAGCACATTTATTACTGCTGCTTCCCACTCTGACTTCACCTCTGCGGGGGCACGAGGAGGAGAAGTTTGTCATCAGAGGACGGCCCACGGGGCAGATAGTGTTCCACCGAGTTAATATTACAGACTGTGGATCTGAGCGAGCGTCCCGGCAGGCTGCTCAAGAGGTGTGTGCACATAAAGGTCATAATTCAAGAATTGAATCTAGTTGTACTGGTGAAAATGTATATGTATAGGTTTTTGCTATCTTTTCTCTTAGAGCCTATATACATTTTTAATATTAATTGTGATGATTCCATATATAAAAACATACAGTTGGGCAGGAACGCACAATCAGTTCATATGCATACTAGGTGGAGTTGAAGTCAGAGCCAGGTAAGTTTTTCCACAGCAAACTCCAACCATATCTGTATAGTTCTTTCTTTGTTTACATGAGCAGAGTTGTTTTGGAATAGTAAAGGACCTTCCCCTTGTGGCACGGAGTTATTCCCATGTTAAAAGATACAGACGTTAGCTTTTGGTGAAGAAACACAGTTGTATGGATTAGGCCCATGTTTTATGTATGTGCCAGCAGCTAGCCTGACACCTGGTTTTATGCATGTTATATAGATTCATTTGATTATGGCACACCGACTAGAGTACTTTTTACACCTCCATTAAACCCAGAGTGGCCTTCTTCTTCGTCCATTGAGTCTTGTAGATTTGCTTTGGCAGGTATTCAGTGACCTCATGATGGCTGCAGACGGTTTCCTTCCCGCTTGAAATCGGTCCATTATCTTCTTTCTCTCCCTCACTCCATCCATTGTGGGACGTTCTCGTGCTCATTTCACCTCTCCTCTCCAACAGGTGTCAGCTCAGAATGAACTGCCGGGAATTGAGTCCAGAGACTGGCACGGAGCAGTGTGTTGGATAGTGGGGGACACAGTTGGGGGTAAATACAAGTGTGTGGTGACGTGTCTGTGCTTTTGTATGTGTGTATAAATAGCTCAGGTTGTCACGGGAGTCAGTGCGAGCTGGCGGCCATATTGGCAGGAAAAGGCGACTGAGAAATGCAATGGGACATTTCAAGCTTGTAGTCATGTCTGGAGTATTCGAAACCAAGACCTCTCTGAGACTAAAGTAGTCCGAGATCTGTCTGAGACCAGAGTGAACCGACACCAAGACCAGTCCGAGACCAGCAGTAGGTTGGGCCTGAGATCTGTCTGAGACCAGAGTGAACCGAGACCAAGACCAGTCCGAGACCAGCAGTAGGTTGAGACCGAGATCTCTCTGAGACCAGAGTGAACCGACACCAAGACCAGTCCGAGACCAGCAGTAGTTTGAGACTGAGATCTGTGTGAGACCAGAGTAAATCAACACCAAGACCAGTCCGAGACCAGCAGTAGGTTGGGCCTGAGAGCCGTCTGAGACCAGAGTGAACCGAGACCAAGACCAGTCCGAGACCAGCAGTAGGTTGAGACCGAGAGCTGTCTGAGACCAGAGTAAATTAACACCAAGACTAGTCCGAGACCTGCAGTAGGTTGAGACCGAGATCTGTCTGAGACCAGAGTGAACCGAGACCAAGACCAGTCCAGACAACAGTAGGTTGAGACCGAGATCTGTCCGAGACCAGAGGGAACCGACACCAAGACCAGTCCGAGACAACAGTAGGTTGAGACCGAGATCTGTCTGAGACCAGAGTGAACCGACACCAAGTCAAGACCAAGACTTTTAGGGCCTGGGTTTGAGTCAAGGCCAAGATCAAGCCACAGCAATACCAGTTTAAGTTCAAAAACACAGTTTAAAGCTGTCGGAAAATATGATTTCATTTTAACTAATGTTTTTTATGATAAGCAATTAATTTGAAAAAAATAAAATAAAATCCTTCAAACAATATCATAAAAGTGTTCAAACAAAGCATTTAATCCCAATAATAATTTGTAGGAAAAGTCTCCAAAACTACTGACAAGACCGTAGACCAAGTAAAAATGTATCCGAGAACAAGACAAGCCTGATCTCAGCCACTACAACACTACCACTAAGCCCCTTCTGTGATATTTTTGTCCTGATACGTAATTCTTATCATGTTCCTGAGCCTTACAGTATCAGGTGTAAACTGTATATTTCTATTGCTATGTAATGGTCAGGTAATGGATAAGGGTTCACTTCTATTAGGGCCAATCTCCAGTCAAGTTATCTTTGTGCCAAGTGTGCTAAGTTTGGATAAATGAAGAGGGTTGAGTCAGGGTGTCCAATACTTCGAATTTTTACATTAGTGATTAGCATTACAATGAGTACCACAGTGCCCCGTGCCAAAGTGGCACGAAGCACTTTTGGTGGCTGCTTAAGACATTTTGGAATGAGTACCATTCAGAGTTAAACCACTTCCCAAGTCGTCAACAGCCCTGTTAAAACCCATTCCTAGGAGAAAAAGACATTAGCATATTTAGCATAGTGGGTTGGACAGGCAATGCTTTTGTCATATTGGGGTGACTCTTCATGGAAAAATTGTAACCCACTAGCTGCAGCACCTGATTTTGTACACAAAAAAGTCTACGTTTGAAAGTTTAAAGGATTTCTCCCCTATACCCCTCTCTTCCAACCCTCTATCACGGTCTTGTACGTACACAAGAATCAAACATGCAGTGGTCTGAAGTTGGCTTTTGTTTATTGAGCAGTTTAGAAAACACAACTTCCTCATATTTTTCCTAATAGATTCCGCTGTTGTATTGACCAATCAAAGTGCTCATGTCCTGTGAAAGCTTGTGATTGGTTATAAAACGTGACCCTGGCTCTAAAACAAAAACTCTTATAACACAGCCCACAGAGGGTCTCGGAGTCTCATTTTTTCTCCTCAGATGATTCCGGTATGCTGTACTTTTAACAGAATATTTATTTTTGCTGAAGTACAAAGTGAAAATATCAGGTACTGCAGCTTTAACATACTGATGTTTTTAACAAGCCAACGTAATGTGACTGTGACTGTAAACACAATTTTCTCTGTGGCAGTGATTTCGGCTGATTGAGTGTGCTTCTAAATGTTGCCATTCCCCGTATTCCTATATTATATCTGTTTTGAAAAGAAATATGGCTTTGTTTCGTGTTCTTATATGCACCGTGTTTAGCCTATTCTAGAGTGACTAAAACAGTATATCCGTACATATATTCAGTATCAGCATGTGTTCATTCTGAGGCCAATGCAAAACATTTCTCATATTACAACCACTTACCCCCCGCTTACCAGGTCCTGCTGAGACCAATGTACAACCAAGCACTTCACAAACATATTTCTCCAGTCATTTGCCTCCTCTCACTTGGTGGCAGTGGCTAACAAGGCAATTGACAGGGCTGTATGAGCGCCATTTCCATTTAGCCATTTCAGTAATGTTAAACACCAGTGTAATCAACAAGCTGCCTGCCTTCCTGCCTGTGTCCCTTCCTCCAATACAACCTCACACACTCCTGCAACAGCTTATTTAATGCAACGGTTCTCAAACTGTGGGTCTGTTACAGTTAATCTTTTTACATTCTTGATTTAGTATTATTTAGAGGAGGTTTGTTCCCATTTTAGTCCTGCCTTGGTAGAGGACTTGAAGGTGATGTCAAGACTACTTATTTTGTTTTAGACTCACCTAATTCAGTCCTGGTTCATGGTTTATGCTTGGTTTATTACTGATTAAGTCCTGATATAGCCCTTGTTTTCTCTTTGAATAGTCGTACGTTTTCTCAAAAATGTATGTTTTATTCCTTGATTTAGCTTTCGTTTTGTGTTAGGGTCGGCACTGACCCGTTTTTAGGTTTTAAATGCATAAAATAACCATATAAATTTGGTTATTGCATCAATGACTTATGACTTTGTCAGGAACCTCTATTCTAACAAATGAAAACAAAAACTAAAATTTCACTAAATTATAAAATGCTGTAGTTGAATTATAATTATATTACTCAGGGTCGGTTTTGACCCAGTTATAAAAATAAGAATATAAAGCAATAATTAGAGCCAAAACTGAAATCATCACAGACAGCTCCTCTCCCAATAATATGAGCTAGTTTTCCAGTATACCTGCACAAAAACAAAACAAACAAAGACGGGCATGTCCACACATACCCAGTAAGCCAGGAAAGTATGGCATAAAAATCTGGGCAGCCTGTGATGCAAAAACCAGCTATGCCTGGAATCGATAGATTTACACAGGGAAAACTGCAAGTGGCATCCCTGAGAAAAACCAAGGAAAACATGTGGTCCTCAATATGGCTACAGGACTGCAGGGTTGCACTATCACTTGTGACCATTATCACTTGTGACCATTCTTTTACCAGCTATGACCTTGGACAAGAACTTCTCTGGAGGAAACTTACCATGGTGGGCACAGTGAAGAAAAATAAGCCTGAGCTGAAATCCTGCAGGTGAAGGACAGGGCTGCACTTTCCACAAATTTTGCTTTTACAGACACCAAAACGTGTTACTTATGTCTACTCTTCACAGAGATGCAGCTGTGTCATCAGGAAGTGACAGAAAGCCCACAACTAAACTATAACAAAAACAAAGGAGGAGTGGACAACCAGGACAAGCTGACTTCCACCTACACTTGCCAGTGAATGACCAGAAGATGGCCAATGGTTGTGTTTTGCAACATCCTTGATGTGTCTGCATGTAATGCACATCCACCAAGGATGGAACTCAACATAAAAAAAACAAGCGGAGAATGTTTCTTGAGGAGCTGGGAAATTAATTTGTCAAGCCACACATTGAGCGATGGGAACGGGTGCCACGAAACTCAGATACAGCAGCCTTGGTCAGACAGCTACAGAGGTCAACCAGCACTCCGTCCATGCCAGCATCCTCCTCCTCAGCCAGTCCTGCCTCAACATCACCCAAAGCAGCCACAACCACAACCTCAGGCCACCTGATTAAAAAAGAAAGAGGTTTCAGGTCTGCCCGAGCAGTAAGGAGAGAAAGACTAACATCTCTGCAAAGAACACACTAAAAGTGTCACTTTCTGCCACACATGCATCTAAACACACACACATATACATGCATGTTCTTGCACACAAACTTTTAATCTGATTTGTTTTTTTAGTGTTTAGTGTTGGAACAAGTAATTGATTTCTATTTGTTTGATTGGTTGTTGTTTGTTTGACCTTGCAATTCTATATTTTGTTATATTTATGTATATATTTATATATACACTAGTGAGTGTGAGAGCCATTGTCCATAAAGATTCATAAATACATCAAGGATAAGGCCCCAACAGATGACATGCTCAGTGAATGTCTCAGACAATGGAATACAGAGGAAGAGGTGCTGGAGGTACTATCATGAGAGGACAAGCCCCTACATGGGATGTACCCCCGACAGATAACTGAAGTGACGATATCAAGAAATCCCAAGAGAAATTATTATTAATTAGAGAAATACCAGGGTCTCAAAGAAGAACTGGAGAAGGCCTGGAGAGTGAAGGCATCAGTGGTTCCCGTGGTCATCGGGGCACTCGGGGCAGTAACCCCCAAACTGGAGGAGTGGCTACAGCAGATCCCAGGAAAAACATCAGACATCTCAGTCCAGAAAAGTGCAGTTCTAGGAACAGCCAAGATATGAGATGAGACCACCCGCAGAGGGTGAGATGGGAAGTGT